>KZ652078.1:42576-66688 GCA_001010745.2 Gerris buenoi
ATATATATATATTAATGTGAAATATGGACAACTTTCGCTTGATTATGTAAAAACGATGTAGAACGGAGGCCCACAAGAACCAACACCTGTTCTCGTACTGGCGCCCTACTTTCTTCTCCCTCGGTTTAGTAGTGATTTATGTATTACATCTTTCTCTGGTTTATAAAGTCTTATATTTTATAGTATTCCTCCTTCCTTTTTATTTGTACGTAAAAACAAAAATAAAAAAAATAAGTAGGTAGGTTTATGAATCTAATAATGATAAACCTGAAAAGGAGGAAAAAATCTTATAAGATTGTAGGATAACAAAATATATTAACTTCCTTACCTGCTACCTTAAGATAATTTTATTTTTTCATTTTTATTATCATTTCTTTATTACTTTTTAATATTTTTTCTTTCATATTCATATCTTTGTTTTACTGTATTACCCTCTTTGTTATTACTGTATTACGCGTTGATAATATTATAATATAAAACTTGCTTTCAAATATCGCGGCACACAGTTTGGCTTATTCGCAGTTTGAAGTGCTTTAACCATCTCAAAAGATTACGCCACTTTTTTAATTATTAATTTAAATAATTGCACGATTAAAAGAACTTTTTATATACTACGTTTTTAAATTTTCTGTCATATATCATAAATTTGAAACCTGTCAAAATGAAGATTGTAAATATGGGGCATGTCAAAACAAATAAAATAACTTGCGGATTTTTTCCGAACTAACTTTCCATACAGCAAAATCTGCTGAAAACGAATTAAATTCTGCTGAAAGATGGCTAAAAGAATTATAATAATGCATTGTAATCGTGTTCTGAACTATTCCATAAGTTTAAATCTCTAGCTACTTGGGAAGTTTGTTAAAAATCGATTGCATTATTTGTGCTGGACAAACAAAAAAGCAAGCTAATAAAAACGTAGTAAAATGTTTAATTTGTAAAAAAGATCGTGGATCAAGCTTTGTTTATTCGTAATATAAAGAGTAATATATATGAAGAAAGTCGTGAACACGGCTTAGCTTATTCACTGTTGAAAATTTGTATACTGTTTATAGAAGATTGCAGAACATAACTTAGCTTATTCACAGTAGAAATTGTTTAGCATGTTTAGAAGATTGCAGAACACAACTTAGCTTATGCACAGTAGAAAATNGAAATTGGCGCCTTGTATTATCTCAATATACACTAGTGCGCGGTTTTCAAGGGTGATAATAATAAAGGATTCGACTAAACCAATTTTGAATATCCATTCTTTTTAAAAGTGTTCCCTTGACTCATTATTGTACAGGTTTGAAAATAGCGTCATTTTTATTGAATGTTTTTTTGTTGGTTGGATTGAAAAGGTCTTGGGGCACCTTTTACAAGAAATATATTAATAATATTAATGTGATAGTAATACCGGTACTTCTTTAGATTGTTACTCCCCTATTTTATTTTAGAATATAAATGACTAACTAAAAAAACTATTACAACAAAGGGATGTTTAGTCCAATGTACTTTGTGCCAAAGAAATCACACTTCTGTTTTTATAAGGAGAGTTACAGTCTAAAGGAGAACCTTCTGTACATCTTGTTTATAATGTTACTCCCCTTTTTTTATAAGAGGGGAGTAACAATGTAAAGAAGTGCCACAATACCTAATAATCATTGTAATAATACTTAATGATCGGGAGTCGAACTTTACATCTGGCCCATTGCTATTAAATTTATTTTCATCAATATACAGGGTGTTTTAAAAATACGCGGCAATATTTAAGGGAGTGATTTTTTGTAGTTCATTTTATGAAAAAAAAGCTCCTCTAAACATAAGTCCGGAAATGCATTGTTTCCTAGATACAGTGAAAATTATATTTTGAGATTTTGTTGGATTTACACGTTTTGACGTCCCCCTGAGTTCAAAAAAATGGAATTTAAAATATCTATCTGTCGTCTGTCTACAGACACCTGGAACCTTAATTACTGGGCTGATTTTTGACAAAATTTGGCATACATGTTCCGAAAAATCATACCCTGAGGCAAAATTGATAGTTGAATTTTAGCTCCAAATTTGGGGGGTGCTGCCCCTCAAAGACTCCGATTATTTTGATTAAAAAAGTAAATTCTTCTTAAATTTAGTTGATTTAAATACAAATCTATAACGATATAAGCCGTTTTAATTATTTTGATAAATAATTTTTTGAGAAACGCTTTTGTCGGGTGGATAAGAAAAAACAACCCAAATTTGAAGTGTAAATAAATGTTTCTATTTCACTTTAAAATATAAGATTTTTCTGACCTTGTGCACTGACTACAGCCAAAATACGACAAACAGACTTTTTTTTTTAAACTCTAATGGCCTATGCGTAAATCAAAAGGTCAAAATATATATTTTATTTTAACATCACAATACCTTCTCTTTCTGTATATAAGAAAGTAAAATTATACGTTATTTTATCATTTTTATCCATTATTAAAAATAAACAGTGAATGAAATAATAACAAAAGCTTAGTGTTATGAATGATAAGCGAATTCACAACCAATATTGTTATGTTTAGTTTAGTGATAAGACATTACACATAAATACATTTTTATTATTTATTTTCAGGGTCTTGAGAAGCATTATAGTGATTTAATATTTACTATGTTATGTCAGATTTCCTTCTAAACAATCCCTTTATCCAGACATTGTTATCATGTTATCAAAAGAAATCAATTGACAGCATTGATAAATATATTATACAGAATGATTTTTTTATTTATTTATTTATGTTTATTGTGTACATTAAATGTTAATATAGTGGGAACTGTTTAGAAGAACGTAAAACACTGCTTAGCTCATTCACAGTAGAAAATGTTTAGCCTGTTTAGAAGAACGTAAAACACTGCTTAGCTCATTCACAGTAGAAAATGTTTAGCCTGTTTAGAAGATTGCAGAACATAATAAATGTATAAACTTTTTTAGAAGACTGTAAAACTTAACTTCGTTTATTCACGGTTTAAATGTTAAACTAAACATGTAAGTTTGCTATCGCAGTTTAGTCTCTTTAAGTTTATAAATGAAAAATGTGTTATCTATTTAGATGATCGCGAAACATATTTTTCCTTTTGCGCGATTGCCGATCTCATTAGGTAATGAAATTAAATGTCACTTAGTATATAATACCTAGTTGCAATTAAGTACCTAACTAAGATTTATCATTAATGATGATGATAAAATGTGATTTTGATCTCGATGAGGAAGTTCATTTATCTTATTGCTCGTTCTATAATGACTCTTTAAGTTAATTAGTTGTTTTATTATTTAATCTTTGTTAATTAGTAAGATTTATCTTATTAAATCATGAACTGACCTTGTCCTTCTTTGTATATTTGTATAGGGAGTAAATTGAAGATGATGTTAACTATGAATGGGGCTGTGATATTACTTAGAGGTCATGTTCACCCCATCTTGCCATTGAAATCTGGTAATGCCAGTGGAAGATTGACAGGTCCCATTTTAGAATCCTGATGTTTTTAGCGATGAAGTGGGTCTGAAAATGTCAATGGGGTCGTTTGTATGATATGTGTTGTCATTTAATAAGAGATGAGGGCACTGGGGGGTCCTTTTCTATTGTAAACCAGTTTAATGTCATCTATTTTTATCTCCTTGTAAATCTATAAATAGTTTTAGGAACATTTTCATTCTAGTTCCAAGACCTGAACACTATATAATGATAAGGATGAAGGTCGAGAAATTGGCGCCTTGTATTATCTCAATATACACTAGTGCGCGGTTTTCAAGGGTGATAATAATAAAGGATTCGACTAAACCAATTTTGAATATCCATTCTTTTTAAAAGTGTTCCCTTGACTCATTATTGTACAGGTTTGAAAATAGCGTCATTTTTATTGAATGTTTTTTTGTTGGTTGGATTGAAAAGGTCTTGGGGCACCTTTTACAAGAAATATATTAATAATATTAATGTGATAGTAATACCGGTACTTCTTTAGATTGTTACTCCCCTATTTTATTTTAGAATATAAATGACTAACTAAAAAAACTATTACAACAAAGGGATGTTTAGTCCAATGTACTTTGTGCCAAAGAAATCACACTTCTGTTTTTATAAGGAGAGTTACAGTCTAAAGGAGAACCTTCTGTACATCTTGTTTATAATGTTACTCCCCTTTTTTTATAAGAGGGGAGTAACAATGTAAAGAAGTGCCACAATACCTAATAATCATTGTAATAATACTTAATGATCGGGAGTCGAACTTTACATCTGGCCCATTGCTATTAAATTTATTTTCATCAATATACAGGGTGTTTTAAAAATACGCGGCAATATTTAAGGGAGTGATTTTTTGTAGTTCATTTTATGAAAAAAAAGCTCCTCTAAACATAAGTCCGGAAATGCATTGTTTCCTAGATACAGTGAAAATTATATTTTGAGATTTTGTTGGATTTACACGTTTTGACGTCCCCCTGAGTTCAAAAAAATGGAATTTAAAATATCTATCTGTCGTCTGTCTATGCAGGAACCTGCATGGAACCTTAATTACTGGGCTGATTTTTGACAAAATTTGGCATACATGTTCCGAAAAATCATACCCTGAGGCAAAATTGATAGTTGAATTTTAGCTCCAAATTTGGGGGGTGCTGCCCCTCAAAGACTCCGATTATTTTGATTAAAAAAGTAAATTCTTCTTAAATTTAGTTGATTTAAATACAAATCTATAACGATATAAGCCGTTTTAATTATTTTGATAAATAATTTTTTGAGAAACGCTTTTGTCGGGGGGATAAGAAAAAACAACCCAAATTTGAAGTGTAAATAAATGTTTCTATTTCACTTTAAAATATAAGATTTTTCTGACCTTGTGCACTGACTTCAGCCAAAATACGACAAACAGACTTTTTTTTTTAAACTCTAATGGCCTATGCGTAAATCAAAAGGTCAAAATATATATTTTATTTTAACATCACAATACCTTCTCTTTCTGTATATAAGAAAGTAAAATTATACGTTATTTTATCATTTTTATCCATTATTAAAAATAAACAGTGAATGAAATAATAACAAAAGCTTAGTGTTATGAATGATAAGCGAATTCACAACCAATATTGTTATGTTTAGTTTAGTGATAAGACATTACACATAAATACATTTTTATTATTTATTTTCAGGGTCTTGAGAAGCATTATAGTGATTTAATATTTACTATGTTATGTCAGATTTCCTTCTAAACAATCCCTTTATCCAGACATTGTTATCATGTTATCAAAAGAAATCAATTGACAGCATTGATAAATATATTATACAGAATGATTTTTTTTTTAAATTTAAGATTAAGCTTATATAGCATAATTAGGTCACTAAGTCAATAAGGGTTTTACTTATAAACAATTTGTATGAAAAGTTCATATTGTTTACTTCCTTTAACAGCCACTGGAGATTGACCGCATAGCATAATTTTGTCACTAAGACAATATGTGTTTTTACTTATACCTTATTATATTAGAAGTTTATCAACCGCCATTATAGGCATTGATAACATAGCACAATAATAAGGAATATTAGTTCACCAAGTCAAATTGGTTTTTACTTATAAAACAATTATTTGTATGAACGATGTATATTACTTCTTCCAAAAGCCACTCGGGATAATCGACCACATAGCATAATTCGGTCACTAAGTCAAATATGGTTTTTACATATAAAATATTTGTATTAAAAGTACATATTACTCCTTTCAATAGCTACTAGGGACTGACCACATAGCATAATTAGGTCACTAAGTCAAATAGGATTTTTATTTATAAAATATTTGTATTAGAAGTACATACATATTACTCCTTTCAACCCCTACTATAGGAATCGATTACATAGCATAATTAGGTCACTAAGTAAAATTTTATTTTTACTTATGAAATATTTTTATTAAAAGTACACATTACTCCTTTCAATAGCTACTAGGGACTGACCACATAGCATAATTAGGTCACTAAGTCAAATAAGGTTTTTACATATAAAATATTTGTATTAGAAGTACATATATTACCCCTTTCAACTGCTACTAGGGATCGACCACATAGCATAATTTAATTAGGTCACTAAGTCAAATAGAATGTTTACTTATAAAATATTTATATTAAAAGAACATATTACTCCTTTAATAGACACTAGGGAGCGTAGCAATAATTAGGTCATTCAGTCAATTTGGGAAATAGTCATGAACGATTTATTTTTTAAATTATGCTTCTTTAATACATGGGTGTCAATTATTTTTATTTTAATAATGCAATAACAACTATTATTAAAATGTGTAAACAGCCTTCAATGAACAGAATCAGATGCAAAATGCAAGCATTATATCCGAGATTATTATTTAACCAACAAAAATCCTTGAGATATTTACTTCCGTCGATTCTTTAAGTTTAATTTAATTATTATTTGTTTTTTTTAAATATATATAATACTTCCGCTAATACCATTTAAGGAATATGAAGAAACAGAGGAACTGAATATATTATGGAATGAATTTAATAAATAAAGGAATAAGTAAATACATTAGGTAACATATAATGGATGATTAAGGATAGAATAAAGGAAATAATGTAATTAGATTGTAAATAAATAAATACCTTATGTAATTAAAAATATAAATAAATTTGAAATAGGCTTATTTATCATCTCTTGAGGGTGGTTTTAGATGGTTTAATTACTATTTCCCCTTCAAGAGACTTCAAATTCACTCAAAGAAAAATTATTTGAAGTGTAAATTAGGTGTTTTATACGAATCAAGTGAACCGAGGTCGTGTTTTTTAAATAAAGTGTTTAAAAAAAAAACACAGGAAGAATAATGGTTTTTGTGGTGGGGTATTAAGGAACAATGAATGTTTGGCATCTTGTGGAAAAGATTGAGGATTTTATAATGAGAGTCTATAATAGGCGATATGGGAAGCTTTCGAGTTGTGGATGGACCTTGAAAAGAGAGTGGGGTGGAACCGTTGCAGTGTATAACCCAGTGGGAGTGTAACCGAGACGATTATAATGGGTTGAATGTAGAGTGCCGAGTCTACTGTCTGACTCATCTTGGCAAACAGGTAGTGGAATAAGGACAAATCTGTTTCGGATCTCCTTAATAACGGTGCGATATTAGGCTAGGCGCGCATTTTTGCGGGTGTCTCCCAGTCTCCCGCTTTACTTTTTTTACCCGCGTAAATAGAACTCACTGTTTTCTATTGAACCGGGAGCACATAATATGCGTTGTGTTGTTTGTAAATAGTTTTGTAGATTGAGTCTACTGTCTGACTCATCTTGGAAAACAAGGACTGGAATAAGGACAAATCTGTTTCGGATCCCCTTAATAACAGTGCGACATTAGGCTAGATGCGCATTTATTGCGTGTGTTTCCCGCTTTATTTTTTTTACCCGCGCAAATAGATCTTAATGTTTTCCACTGCTGGGAGCACATAATCTGCGTTATGTTGTTTCTAAGCAGTTTTGTAGAGTGGAGTCTACTATCTGACTCATCTTGCAAACAGGTACTGGAATAAGGACAATTCTGTTTCGGATCTCCAATAACGGTGCGATATTAGGTTAGACGCGCATTTTTGCGGGTGTCTCCCAGTCTCGCGCTTAATTTTTTTACCCGCGCAAATAGAACTCAAAGCGGAAGCCGGGAGCACATAATCTGCGTTATGTTGTTTGTATACAGTTTTTTTTTTAGAGTGAGTCTACTGTCTGACTCATATTGCTAACAGGTACTGAAGGAATAAGGACCAGTTTCGGAATATCTCCAATAACGGCGCGACATTAGACGCGCATTTTTGCGTGTGTCTCCCGCTTATTTTTTTACCCGCGCAAATAGAAGTCATTGCACCGAGTGTGCTCCCGGCTTAATAGGAGCACCACGGTCATTTGTGGTGACTATAATATGTGGTCTAATAAATAGTCTTTATCCTTACTCAGTAGCAGAGTTTGCAAAAGCCCAGTTTAAAAAAACAAACAAAAATCGGTCTGGGACATCTCAGACAAACTTTTCCATATAAGAGTTCATAATTACTTAGCCCAGTGTTTTCCATTTATTAGCATTTTTAGGTACATTTATAATAATTATTGAACATTTTAACAAAATGTATCATAAAAATAACTTTTCATACTCTTAAAAACCTTCAAAATGATGTACTACATGACATATTTACTAAAAGCTTTTTGTTTAGTCTACCGCCCTATTGGCCGCCATCTTGAAAAATATTATGTGTGAAATTGAAATAGTTACATATTCTTTTTCTTCACTTCAAGACCTTTAAAATTGAAATGTAACATGTCATGCTGCACCTGAAATATTCGCCGCCGTCATGAAAAAAAGTGTGAAATCTCCAAAAACTATATAGTTATCATATCACAAATGTTGAGATGCGCCTGTGTGTGTGTGCCAAATGTCGTTCAAATAAACGCACACTTAAACTTTTCAAAGCCCAAGTCTCCAAAATAGAGAACTCGCAACGCTCGCTCAAATTGGCACTTCTTTAGATTGTGTATCCTTATAAAATCAGAAGTATGATATTCCTTTGTCCCAAAGTACATTGGACTAAACATACCTTTTTCTTAATACATAGTTATTTAGTCAAAGTCATTTATATTCTAAAGCAACATAGGGGAGTAACAATCTAAAGAAGTACATCTTAATTTTTTTCCCCCTAAATTTATTTTACACCGAATTTATTATTATTACCTCAAGTTAATTTGTCAAATTTAATAGGAATTATGTCATTAAATAATTACGTCGCTATAATATTTATAACATTTTAATTTTTTTACTACGTTTTTATTAACTTGCTTTCTTGTTGGTTTGTTTGTTTGTCCAGTACAAACCTTGCAGTCTATTTTTAACCAACTTCTCGAGTAGCTAGACATTTTAAACTTTTAGTATAGCTCAGAAACCGATGACAATGCATTATTTTAATACTTCATTTCAGCCATATTTCATGCCATATTTCAGCAGAATTTAATTAGATTTCAGCTAATTTTGCTGTATGGAAAATTAGTTGGGAAAAAATCCGCAAGTTATTATATTTGTTTTGACATGTCCCATATTTACAATCTTCATTTTGACATGTCCCATATTTACAATCTTCATTTTGACATGTCCCATATTTACAATCTTCATTTTGACAGGTTTCAAATTTATGATTTATGACAGAAAATTTAAAAACGTAGTATGTAAAAAGTTCTTTTTAACGCAATTATGTAATTATTAATTTACGGTTAACAATTTATTTTAATTAAATTTAAATATTTTTTAATTACTGCTCTTAATAATATTTAATCTGTCCTTAAATAATTTCGTTCGATTAATAAAAGAGCCGCGCGATGTTTACTTATTAATATTTATTTGATTACGTAACTTAATATGTAGTAGTGGAGGGATGATGTAAAATTACGTTCTCCTTTATCAAGCCCCTGTGGCCTAATGGATAAGGCATCGGTCTCCTAAACCGGGGATTGTGGGTTCGAATCCCACCAGGGGTACAATTATTTTTATAGAAATACATAACTCTTTCGAACATAATTTCGATCTTAAAATGTATTCATTCAATGGAATTATTCCATTATGTGAACCAATCAACGTTTATTAGTAATAATCACGTATATATGTGGTATTAACACCTGATTATATTGTCATAGTGAACATTCTTCGCAAAATAATATGGAATACATTTTAATTGCTGGTACTAATCAAATTTTAAAAACTGTTGTATTTTTTTTTTAATTTAGCAATTTATTTATATTAAAATTATTTACATATTTATTAAGATTCTACGGGAAACGGATGTTATATCATAATCAGCCTTATGACTTTTATCTTGAACTAAAGTTTGTATTGTAAATATTTGTACATATTCTTCATAAAAAGCGAAACACTCTACTTTTAGTTTATTTTTCCCGCGTCTTTCTTAATTGACAAAATATGAAAATATTTTGACAAATTGACAAAATGAAATGTATCAATTAAATGAGTTATTATGGGATTTAAATACAGAATAAATAATATATACAGAATAATAATAATATATTATGTATGAGAAAGGTTTGGTCGATGTATGGACCGGTTTTATCTATTCATAACAATCTTTTAAATAAATTCATTGCTACAAAAAAAATCGTACTTCTAAAAAAATTAATAACAGTAATTATGTAATTATTTTTTAGTGATAAGAGACACTATGTAAACAACACACATTGTCCCGTCTCTGTTATCATATCTATAAAAAAAAAACTCTTTAAATTTTTTCCTTTTATATCCTTTAATAACATATTGTTAGCCAATGTTATCATTTGCATATGCATAGCTATGCATAATTTTTAATTTTACCCTATGTAGATATTAGATAAAAACATAGTATTAAATTGTCATAGATAAAAAGTTTATAAGTCGTAAACTGTTTGAGAAAAGAACAAAAAAAAACAATTTAATGATAATGTAAATTTGTATTTATTGGATTTAGTTACAGGTTTGTTTATCTCGTAGTTTAAGAAATTTTAGCTTAGCTTCCGGTCCTTTGTTTAGTGTATGACTTTGTTAAAACCAGGGGTTACCCCCTCCCTTTTTTTTACCCCCTACTCCCTTTACGTGTTATCACTTTTGATAAAGTTTTGTTGTCAAAACACTCCTGATAACGAATTTTATACTTAATTTTTCATTAATCAACGTTGAGATTATAGACACAAAAATTGTTATTATATTAAGTTTTTTTACTATTGAAATACTGTAGGTAAACAAAACTTTCATATTATAAACCATTATTAACATAGGGACCTAATTATGCTACGTATTACGTATATTATGTATTTTTAAATAAAAACAAGTTATTTGATTCTATAGCTATTGTTAGCTTAATAAATTTCAAATGTGCACCACTACAAGTCTATAAGATTAGAGTTGGCACAATCGAAGGCGGGAAACAACAAATGTGGAGGTAGTTTTGGGGTTATAAAAAGGGAAAATCGGTGTTGCCATGTTATATTTTTTTGGTGGAAATCCCTCAAAATTTCCCCACCTGAGTTGATTGTGCCAACTCTAATCTTATAGACTGTAGATATGAATCGTTCGTAAGTAAAACCCTAATTGACTTTTAGTGATCTAATTATGTTATGTATTCTTCAATTAAAACAAGTTTCTTTAATCTAGCTACTGCTAGCTTTACAAAATACAAATATTGACCACTAATATAAATAGTTTTTAAGTAAAACCCTAATTGACTTTTAGTGACCAAATTAGGCTATGTATTTTTCAATTAAAACAAGTTTTCTTTAATCTAGCTACTGCTAGCTTTACAAAATACGAATATTGACCACTAATATAAATAGTTTTTTAGTTGACTTTTAGTGACCTAATGCTATGTATTTTTAAATTAAACAAATGTAGTTAAATCTCTAACTACTATTAGCTTTACAAGTATAGTAGTAAAAACACAGCATACTTAATTATAACATAGTTGACTTTTATTGATCCAATTAGGCTACGTATTCTTCAATTAAAAGAAATTTGTTGAATATAGCTACCATTAGCTGTACAAATATGTATCTCTAAAACACATCGTTCGTAAGTAAAACCCTAACTGTCTTTTACTGGCCTAATAATGCTATGTCTTCTTTAAATTAAAGTAATATAGTTAAACTATTAGCTACTATTAGCTTTACAAGTATGCATCTCAAAATCACATCGGTCGTAAGTGAAACCCTAATTGACTTTTAGTGACCTAATTATGTTATTTATTCTTAAATTAAACCAATATAGTTAAACCTCTAGCTACTATTAGCTGTACTAATTGTGATCTCTAAAACACATCGTTAGTAAGTAAAATCCTAATTGTCTTTTAGTGACCTAATTATGTTATTTATTCTTAAATTAAAGCAGTTTAGTTAAACCTCTAGCTACCATTAGCTGTACAAATATGTATCTCTAAAACACATCGTTCGTATGTAAAATCCTAATTGTCTTTTAGTGACCTAATTATGCTATGTATTCTTAAATTAAATCAATATAGTTAAACCTCTAGCTACTATTAGCTGTACAAATTGTGATCTCTAAAATACATCGGTCGTAAGTAAAACCCTTATTGACTTTGAGTCACTTAATTAGACTATTTATTATCAATCTATTACTATCACTATTTATTATCAAGGACCAACAATCTAGATTTAACCAGACTTCAACTAGAATCAATTTTTTTCTTTTTAAAATGGGATTAATTAACGATTTTAAAAACAATAATGTATGAATATATTTTTCGAGATTGTTACTCGCGTAATAAAAAAAATAAGAGGTTAGTAGCAATCGGAAGAAGGTGTACACAATATTCTTCTCTAAACTGTTACTCCCCTTATACTTATAAAAACAGAGTTGTGGTATTCCTTTGTTCTTAAGTACATTAGACTAAACATCCCTTTGCCTTTACTCAATCATTTATATTATAAGAAAAAGCAGGGGAGTAACAATCTAAAGAAGTACCATTAAATATATTTTGACATGAATAGGCTTTGTTTGCTGTCTGCTTCTATCAGAACTTCTAGTATAAAGCATTTTTATATTATTATCTGTTATAATATACGACCTACACAAATAGATTTAATTTGAACTTAAGTAAAAATCTTGTCCGGACCTTTAAACTCACAGCTAACCCTTACATCCACTTTACACAGAATGTCTAAAATAATTGCAGAATTGCCTCCAATCCCTCCTCGGTGCTTTAAATCTAAAGTATAAAGTATATATTAAAGTTAAGTTAGAACGCTTAGAAACTGCTTTCAGTTCTTCAGTGCTGTCCATATAAGGCCTTGCTTGATTCTCAGCCAACTCTAGCCCACTCTGTTACCTTCTTAGATTTTTAACTTCCTCCCGTGTNACTCGTATGGGTATGATTTTTATGAAATTTGAATGGTTTGTCGAAAGTAGCCCGCTGATAGCCATTAATTTCAACCGTCTCAATTTATTCTACTCGTTAGGGTATGATTTTTATGAAATTTGAATGGTTTGTCGAAAGTAGCCCGCTGATAGCCATTAATTTCAACCGTCTCAATTTATTCTACTCGTTAGGGTATGATTTTTATGAAATTTGAATGGTTTGTCGAAAGTAGCCCGCTGATAGCCATTAATTTCAACCGTCTCAATTTATTCTACTCGTTAGGGTATGATTTTTATGAAATTTGAATGGTTTGTCGAAAGTAGCCCGCTGATAGCCATTAATTTCAACCGTCTCAATTTATTCTACTCGTTAGGGTATGATTTTTATGAAATTTGAATGGTTTGTCGAAAGTAGCCCGCTGATAGCCATTAATTTCAACCGTCTCAATTTATTCTACTCGTTAGGGTATGATTTTTATGAAATTTGAATGGTTTGTCGAAAGTAGCCCGCTGATAGCCATTAATTTCAACCGTCTCAATTTATTCTACTCGTTAGGGTATGATTTTTATGAAATTTGAATGGTTTGTCGAAAGTAGCCCGCTGATAGCCATTAATTTCAACCGTCTCAATTTATTCTACTCGTTAGGGTATGATTTTTATGAAATTTGAATGGTTTGTCGAAAGTAGCCCGCTGATAGCCATTAATTTCAACCGTCTCAATTTATTCTACTCGTTAGGGTATGATTTTTATGAAATTTGAATGGTTTGTCGAAAGTAGCCCGCTGATAGCCATTAATTTCAACCGTCTCAATTTATTCTACTCGTTAGGGTATGATTTTTATGAAATTTGAATGGTTTGTCGAAAGTAGCCCGCTGATAGCCATTAATTTCAACCGTCTCAATTTATTCTACTCGTTAGGGTATGATTTTTATGAAATTTGAATGGTTTGTCGAAAGTAGCCCGCTGATAGCCATTAATTTCAACCGTCTCAATTTATTCTACTCGTTA
The DNA here is from genome assembly GCA_001010745.2 of Gerris buenoi. Taxonomy (NCBI): domain Eukaryota; kingdom Metazoa; phylum Arthropoda; class Insecta; order Hemiptera; family Gerridae; genus Gerris; species Gerris buenoi. The sequence goes on from KZ652078.1 coordinate 56,460, forward strand.
GGGTATGATTTTTATGAAATTTGAATGGTTTGTCGAAAGTAGCCCGCTGATAGCCATTAATTTCAACCGTCTCAATTTATTCTACTCGTTAGGGTATGATTTTTATGAAATTTGAATGGTTTGTCGAAAGTAGCCCGCTGATAGCCATTAATTTCAACCGTCTCAATTTATTCTACTCGTTAGGGTATGATTTTTCTGAAGATGCATGTCAAATTTCATCTAAATCGGATCTTTCTAGGCTCCATGCGTCTATACAGAGGGTGTTTTACTGCACAATTTTTGTCTGTTTTACGGAAGAATTTTTGATCCATTTAAGCCAGAATCATCACCATGTCAAGTTTGGCACGATGAAAATTGTGTCACTTTGTATAGTGATTTAAATTGGCTAAATTTATAAATCATCAAATCATCACGTTTAAAACTATACATAACTCAACAATAGCTATAAAAATTCTTTGCAAGTTCATTGCCCATCTTTGGAAAGTTCCTTTGCATACACATATATATTTGGAAAGCTCCTTTGCAAATCCTTTATAATTTGCAAGATTCTTTGCACATCCTTGGGAAGTTCCTTCGGAATCCTTTATACAGTCTTTTTCAAATTCCTCTGCCCTTCTCTACCTTTTCCACATTGAAGTTCCTTTACATATCCTTGTTAAGTTCCAAGTTTCTTTGCACCCCTTTGGCAAGTTTCTTTGTCAATTCTTTACAAGTTCCTTTTCACATCCTAGACAGGACATCTTTGGGAAGTTACTTTGCCCTTCTGACAAGTCCCTTTGTTCGTCCTTTGAAGTTCCTTAGCAAACCATTTGCAAGTTCTTTTGCTCATCCTTTACAACTTCCTTCGCAAGTTTCTTTGTAAATCCTGTACAACTTCCTTCGCAAGTTTCTTTGTAAAATCCTTTACAAGTTCCTTTGCACAACACTTAAGCTAACATCCTAGACAAATTCGTCATGGAAAAATTATTATTGATATAATCAAGTAGTATCCGCTAATATAAATGAGACAATTGCTTATTTTTTTCTCCAGTTAATTGCAAGGTGTTGAATTTGGGTTACTTGATATCGGTGAGACTCCTCCCTGGGGATTCTAGTAATAACCTCTATTAATCTGTAAACCGCATAATTTAATATCCAACCCCCGACCTTGATTGCTTTAGAATCTCCACCTCATCTCTCTGCCTTAACTGCCAATATTAATTCATTGACAGCCTGTTTATCGCTCCGCTTGATTTAACACAGCTACTTCCCTAACTATATATCCAATTACATAATTGCGTTTTAATTTATTTATATCTCCCCCTCCTTTTAATTTCTTTTCTCGTCCAATCATATTTCCTGTTTTGTAAGAAGATCTCCTTACAAGGAAAATTTTTGTTAAGAAATGAATCTGACTTTTTGGATTTGGATAATTTAGAATTATATTGATTAAGATTGTAAACAAGGACATTATTTTAATATCCTCATTTTGTCTGTCTGTTTGTTAAACTCATTACTCATTACTACCCTCTATCCGTCAGTATGTTAGCCACACCCTCCGTTAACTTTAAAGTTTATAGTGAAAACAAGGAATTTTACTAGTCTCCGAATTTTATTAAAGGTGTCAATATTTTTTAATAATTGTTATCCCCTTATTTTGTCAGTCTGTTTGTTAAAATTATTATTAATGTCTATTCGTCAGTCTGTGTGTCACACCATCCATTTACTTTAAACAGTTTATAGTTAAAACAAGAAACTTTGCTAGTCTCCGAATTTTATTAAAGATGACATTATTCTTTAATTGTTATCCCCTTTTATTGTCTGTCTGTTTGTTAAACTCATTACTAATCTCTGTCTGTCAGTCTGTTAGTCACACCCTCCATTAACTTTAAATAGTTTCTAGTAAAAACAAGAAACTTTGTCTCCGAATTTTATTAAAGATGACATTATTCTTTAATCTTTAATAATTGTTATTCCTTTTGTTTGTCAGTCTGTTAGTTCTCATTATTCATCTCTATTTGTCAGTCTGTTTGACACATCCTCCATTACTTTTTAAACAGTTCTTAGTAAAAACAAGAAACTTTGCTTGTCTTCGAATTTTATTTAAGGGGACATTATTCCATAATTGATATCTCCTTATTTAGTCAGTCTGTTTGTTAAACTCATTGCTCATTACTAATCTCTGTCCGTCAGTCTGTTTGCCACACCTTCCATTCATTACCACACCTTCAAGTGTCTTTTACTATATTAACACTTAACACTGAAGATGATATAAAATGTCGAAACGCATTTTTTTATTTTAATATAAAATTGTGTGGCAATACTGTTGTGTTATTTTCCAGTAAATTGTAGGTATATCTTTATAAGTAAGCACCCTATCATTGTACGTATATTCTTATGAGTAAGTACCTTATTATCATAGGTACATCCTTATTAGTATGTATTATTATAAGTATATCTTTATAAGTATGCACCTTATTTATTATTTATTATAGATACATCCTTATTAATATGTACCTTATTATTGTACGTATATCTTTATAAGTATACACCTTATTTATTATAGATACATCCTTATTAGTAAATATGTACCTTATTATTATTATAGGTACATCCTGTTTAGTATGTACCTTATTATTGTAGGTATAATATCCTTTAAACAAAATCACAAAATGTGGTTTTCAATAAATTATGTCTATGTCTGAAAGTTTTCTTCGTACCATTTTTATACTTATAATTATTATGTAAACAAATGTTAATTCCTGGTATATTAACTAACCAAATCTGGATTCCATTATGATAAACATATCTTAAGTTATTTCATAAAAAAAAAATAAATAAAATATATATTTTGAAGATTAAAAATAGACAAAACAAAAGTACAAAAGAAGTGTCTGTAAATGTGTAAATACAATGAAAATAGAGAAGTGTTAGAACGATTTCTCTTACTCTATGTATATATGTATTTGTTAGTTTGGTCAGCTGGTGTAGTTTATATAATATACCTTCTAAACAAATGTTTTTAGGAACTCAGCTGGTACAGTCTTGACGGGGGGCCAATTCTAGGTATGGAAAAAGAATCATAAATAAACATCCTTCCCTCGCTTGAAGAACTAGAGTACTAATGAAACCACTGAGTTGCAACCCTTTTTTAAAAAAATAAGAATGTTCTTTTCTTTTTATTATTTGTAATTGTCCCCCCAGTTATAAGCCCTTGCATAATTTATTTTCTTTAAACATTTTTCTGATTTTTTTTAATGATATACTACAGGATGTATGTCCCTCCTTCTAGGCTCTAGCAAAAGTTTCTGATTTTTTTACGCTAAACTGTTCAAATGTTATGGAGGGTGTGACAAATTGTCAAATTGAACAGATTAAATTATGACTTAATGTCCCTCCTTAATAATAATGGAATGTGTGACGAACAGACTTACAGACAGAAATTAATAAGGAATTTAATTTAACAAACAGACTGATAAAATCATGACTTAATGTCCCTGCTTAATCAAATCGAAACACTCACTAAGTTTCTTGCTTTTGGACTACACTGTTTAAAAATAATGGAGTATATGATAAACAGAGACGGACTGAGAATAATAATTAATTTAATTTAACTAACAAACTGACACAATTATGACTTAATCTCAACACTAGCTATGTTACTTGTTTTTTGTTTTTTTTTACGATAAACTGTTTAGAAATAATGGAATGTGTGAGAAACATACTGACAGACCGAGATTAGTAATGAATAATATAACATACAGACTGACAAAATTATGACTTAATGTACCTTTTTAATAAAATCAAAACACAGCAAAGTTTCTTTTTTTTTAACTATATACTGTTTAAAAATAATGGAGTGTGTGACAAAGACAAACAGACAGACGTTCAGAGATTAATAATGTACAAATAACAAATAATAATAATAATGTACAAAAGACTGACAAATAATGCCTTAATGTCCCTCCTTAATAAAATACTATTTAAAAATAATGGACTTTGCGACAAACAGACTGACATACAGAGATCAAACAGACCAATTATGACTTAACATCCCTCCTTAATAACACCCTAACACTAGCTACGTTTCTTGTTTTTTAAATCTATTTAAAAGTTATGGAATAAGTGTCAAACAGACTGATTCGGGTACATATAATTCCCCTCTTTCCCCCCTCCTTCTAATGTCGAACCTCGAACCTTTATAAAACAACTGACTGACAGACAGTTTAATAATTGAAAAAATAAAATGAATACCGCGTGTTAGAGATCAATAGCCGAAAGGTAACTTACTCGCTTTAACCTAATGATTATCCTTATAAAAATAGATATGATTAAACATAATGAGATAAGACATGTTTCTAATTCATGATAAAATAGAATTGGTGTCAAAAAGTGATAACACAAACAGATTATCCCTCCTTTAATGATAACAACACAAAGAATCCTTTTATGAATGTAATCGTTCCGAACTTATTATGTTATACCACTTAATTATTATGAATTATGGAAGATCCGTATTTCTTTACCATTTAAGATTCACTAATTTAATAATGTAGTAATAATCTCATAAAAAGTACTTTACCCCTGGTGGGACTCGAACCCACAATCCCCGGTTTAGGAAACCGATGCCTTATCCATTAGGCCACAGGGGCTTGGTTAAAGAATGACACACTTTTAGGTCATCCCTACGACTGCAGGGATAAAGTTATATTGTAGAAGTTAAGTCATTTATTATACAGTTTGACTAATAGATACATAATTACTATTAATATCTCCTGTATGTGGGTCATTTTCAAATAAAATGTACCTTTAGCGAAATCAAGTTGGTCAATTTACAGAAAATTAAAATAAGCCTTAGACATGATATTATTAATTATTCTGACACATTAGGGACTTAAGATGACATATTCGGTCGAGGACAGTCAGTTTTCAAATTCACTTACATATAATGAGCATATATATATAAAAAACCAAATTTTTGACGTAATGAGTGTTACTATCATAAAAACCGTATTTTTAAAGATTTTTTTTCTCTCTTTTTATGAAACGTTTCTCAATTTTATATATTTACAAAATATTCTCTTCCATCCCACCAGAAATATTTTTTAGCTCTAAAATATTTGCATTTTTTTAAAAAAAGTAATGAGTGTTACATTTATTATCTTTTAATGTTTCCTCAAAGCTTCAAAAATATAAAGGATACGTTTTCAGTGCATTGTAATGGAAGTTCTTATTATAAAGAATAAGAAAAAAATATTTTTTCTTTATTAAAAAATAGTTAACCCATAAGAATTTGATTTTATTCAAGTAACACTCATTAAATTATGGTAACACTCATTACACATTTATATATTGGACCTAGAAAAAATTAAATTTTAGCACAAACTTTAATGATTAAACTTTTATTTACAATTTTTTTTTACATGCGGCAAATTTATTTTTTGTAAAAACATTAAACTATATCATTTTTTTAAGTTTTAGAATTTGCAGTATTGTAGAATAAACAGTATTGTAACACTCATTACAGGTAACACTCATTACATTTTTAACTTTAAAAAATCATTCCTCAGAAACTATATTTCATAATTAAACCAATTTAATGTTTACTGATTATATTAATTAATATCTACTAAATCATATTAATAACATTAATAAATGTTGATTACAACTACAAAAAATGCTAGTAACACTCATTACAGTGAATAAAAATACGCACCATTTTTTTTTAGTAAAATATTAATTGTAGAGAAGACTTAAGTGCTATCAAACCAAAAAGTCGTTGATTACTAAGTTAAATGTCTTCTTAATACAAACAAACCCTAATCCATCCTTCATTTTTTCATACTCACCCTCTAATTCTGCCAATTTCTTATCGGTAACACTCATTACTAAACCCTTGGGACACACATATAAATATTTTTGTTTCGTTTATTACTTAAGATTTATTTTTTCCTATCCCATTTATGTAAACTTGCATATTTTATTTGTTAAAAAAAAAATTATAATAAAAAAAACTTTTGAAAAAAATTAATAAAACTCGCATTACATGTCATCAAAACTACTGTGGGACGTAACACTCATTACGATTTTTAATATCAAAATTTTTTGAAGCTTGAAATTTTCACCCTATAAACCATAAAATGACCCTGATTAACTCAATAATATACAGACATCTGATCAATAAACCTAAAGGGTTTTTTTTTATTTTTCATTAATATTAATTTTTTTAGTTACAAAAAAATTGTAAAATCTTGGGACAGAAAAGGTACATTTCATTTGAAAATGACCCACCCGTGGACACCAATCTCCTGCAATTGGTTAAAAATTAATTTTTGCAAACTCGTATTTAGCAATTTTGGCTAATTTCATTGGTTTAATCCTTGTTATTGATTCTTATTTTATCACAGTAATAGCAATAATAATATAGAAAACTTAGTCGTCGCGTAGATTAACAAACTTATTTTTCAAAAACTATGTCTTAACACAGATGTACCTGTTTCAAATTCTAAAGTAAAGAAAGATGTTCCAACATTAATTAAAATCTTTTAAATTTGTAAATGAGCTTAATTCCTCTGAAGTGGTGTTATAATTACTAGTTATAATAACCAAAATTTGTTTAAAAAGAATAATAAATTATTATTATTATGCATTTTTATTACGTCTAAATGGCATAAGATCCTAAAGTATTGCTAACATCTATTTTTTTGGGCGTATTGTATTAACTGACATTGTGTTACATTTGATAATTTCGTTGTTAAATGCACTAGAAAGCGTTTTCGACACCAGAATGTGGTGAAATATGAAGCGTACACGTGTAAAAATATTTGTACCCCTGGTGGGATTCGAACCCACAATCCCCGGTTTAGGAGACCGATGCCTTATCCATTAGGCCACAGGGGCTCGACAGCCCGTTTGATTATATCGAGTTCTTCATTCTCTAATGAAATTTATTAACATTTTATTTATTTTTATTCTTTATTTTAATTTTCTTTAACTGATTAAAATCTTTATTTACCTTTTAACTCGAAAAAATAAAATAAATCTCTTTGTATTAATTAGTTTTTTTAATATAATTTAGGTAGTTTAATGAAATACATAAAGATTATACCTATTAAAAATAATAAAGTGTTCTTTAAGTCTGTTTTTAATTTTCTTTTTAAATATTATGGGCTTTATTATTCTTTTTTTTAATTTAATTAATGCGAAATGGAGAATTGCACAATGAATTATTCAATTGCTAATTAATAACTACATTTTCTGATTGGTTATTGGTAAATTAATATAGCAAGTTTAACTGTAAAAAGTAGTGTACCCCTGGTGGGATTCGAACCCACAATCCCCGGTTTAGGAGACCGATGCCTTATCCATTAGGCCACAGGGGCTTGATAGCCGGGTATATCATATTGAGATCACAGTCTTCAAGAGCCAACCTTACGTGTTGAGACATTCCATTGATTTCTTCAAGCGTTTTATTATTTGCTTATCTGAATAATTCATTTAGTTTTTATTATTTTTTCAAAAACCTTATTGAACGAACGTAGTGAGTTCTTTATTTCAAAGACTTTTACTTCATAATGTTTTTGTGTGTTCGTTTGTCAAACGAAAACTGGCATAAAAATGTATGGATTTGAACGAAATTCGGCACGCAGGCGCATCTCATAATTTGAGACAATTTTATAGTTTTTGAAAAAAATCCACACTACATTTTTTTCAACATGGCTGACAATATGGTTGACGACTAAACAAAAGATTTCGAGTAAGAATGACATGTTGTATATCGTTTTAAAGGTCTTCATGAGTAGGAAAAGAATATACATATAAACAATTAATATATAATTATTATTCTTTGCGGACATTTTGAAAACAAAGATGGCTAAAATGGGTGTTAGCAAATAAATGTAATGTATATAGCATGTCACATACCATTTTAAATATCTTTCCAGGTGGACTAAGTAAGTTTTTCCCGGTATATCTTTAGACTGTTACTCCCCTATGTTTTTTTTAAAGAAAATAAATGGATTTAACTAAATAAATATTAAGAGAAAAGGATGTTTAGTCCGATGCACTTTAGGGCAAAGGAATATCACACTTTCAATTTTTATAAGGTGAGTAATGAGTAATTATCTAAAGAAGAACATTCCGTACACTTTCTTTAGATTGTTACTTCCCTTCTTAAAAAATAGAGGGTTTTTCATTTCAAAGTTCATTTTTCCCCACACACTTTTTGCGGTAGCCATATTGAAAACAAATATAGCCGACTTAAGAGCAATTTTATTTTTATACTTATTTATACACTGTATCACTAATTACAATAGTTTAATATCAAGGATTTGCCAAAACTAATGAAAAATACCAAACAGGTGACAAGTATCTACGATTGAAACTTCGGCGTCGGTCGTTAAGTTTAAACCCACACACACATTTATATATTTATATAGACACTTCTTTAGATTGTTACTCCCCTTATTTAAACAAAACAGAGGGGAGTAACAATCTAAAGAAAGTATAAGGAATGTTCTTCTTTAGACTGTTACTTCCCTTATTCCCTTATAAAAACGGTAGTGTGATATTCCTTTGTCCCAAAGTACATTGGACTAAACATCCCTTTCTCTTCTAAATTTATATTTATATTCAAAACAACATAGGGGAGTAACACTCTAAAGTAATTGTGTGTGTGTGTGTCTATATATATATATATAGTTTTATCTACATATGTATATCTACCCACAGGTCTCTCTCCCCCTCCACTGCAGACATCCTCCTCATTCAAAGGCTTTTGACCCTGAACACCTCTCGCCACTGAGCCTTAACCAAAGGCCTACGAACCCTAAACAGACGACCGTGACCTATTACCATTAAAAACCCAGTGGCGATTTCTTACGCTCAATAAAAAAAAGACCTACCCATCTCATCTTTAAAATCCCCCAAAAATTATATTAGACATCCCATAAAAAATTGATTTACACTTTAAAAAAAATATTGGACATTTTTTTTTTTTTTTTGACTCTTTAGCATAAATAATTTTTAAACTCCAATAGCCATCCAATTCTTTTTTTATATGCAAAATAACATGTATCTAATTCCAACAAAAGATAATCAAAAAGAGAGACTAAGAAGAAAGAATAGAAGGAAACAAAAAAAGAAATGAGGATTGATAAGCATGAAGGCGCGTGACAGATAACCGGAACTGATAAGGGGCCTCGTGACAGCCTGTCAATATCAAATAATCAATTGGCCTAACATTTTTTTCTTTTCGCGCCAAATTGAAAAAAAAGAGGGAACTTTTTTTTAAAACTCAACTCTGATTTATCATGGAATAATTATTTGTTATTACTTTTTCTTTTTCGTCATTTTTTTTTACGAAAGTAATTTTGTTTCTTTGGATCAGCTGTTATTTATTTTTTAGATTTCTTTCTTGTTATTAAAGTGAAAATTTAAAGAAATTCAATTATATCTCTAATATTGCTAAAGATAAGAGATTTGATTGTTCGGATTCTTTAATAATAGTCCAATCTATATGTCTAGGTGTTTGTTGTTGAATCGTTGACCTTATTAGTTTAAGAGGAAGGTAGATAGATAAAAATACATTTCGCAGTTAGATTCGAACCACTAACCCTTAGTTTACTGGTTAGAATAGTTGTTGAAGGTATTTTAATTAGCTTAGCAATGTTTAGATCAAAGTTGGGTCAAATAGTTAAAATATGTTCGCAACTTTTTTTTGTTATTTACAATTTTCAATTTTGTTATTGTCATGAATGTTATTCAAAATGTTAAATATATTGTTGTGATTAATAACAATGTTATTTACATATTATTAAAGAGGAAGGTAGATACACTGTTAAAAACGCATATTGAAGTTGGATTCGAACCACTGACCTATGAGTTCACTGTTAGTTTAGTTGTTAAAAACATTGCAGTTTAACAATATTTTGATCAAAGTTGGATCAAATGGTCCAAATATGTTAGCAACTTTTTTATTTTTAACATTTTTTGTTGATTAACATAAATGCTATTCAAAATGGTAATTGTATTTAAATATTATTGTATAGGTCGAAGGTTGAAGATAGGTAGGTTTACGGTAGATAAGTTGGCACTTATTACTTATTTACTTCAACACCCTTTGGTTCTAAACAATAGTCTGCGCTACAGAAGTCTTAAAGCTTTGTGTGTTAGTCTCCCCAAGACATTGATACTCCTGGGGCAGTTGTATTATGTAAGACTAAATCTTATACTATACTATAATCTATACT
>KZ652078.1:71445-82096 GCA_001010745.2 Gerris buenoi
CTCGTAATTATCTTCTCCAGTTCATTACAAAGTCGGGTGAATGTCGATCTAATCGCTGTTCGCGTTCGCTTATTACTTTCGAAGTTAATCTCGTCTTCGTTGCCCATCGTCCTGTCACGGTCGCCAATTGTTCTAAATAAATACAAGATTCTAACGAATGGGGAAAACGTCTCTATAATTTAAGTAATAAACGAATATAAACAATACAAATGTACAGCGATAAAATATCAGACTCTAATAATGTCAATGTGTCAACTTGTCAACTTCAAAACAATAACAAACAAATAATATTTGACGGTGGCGCTGCGGAGATTCTCAACATATATTATATTTGGAGATTTTCAGGGGGCCGTGGTTACCAAAAGGTTAAGAACCACTGCTTTAGACTGTTACTACCCTTATAAAAACAGAAGTGTGATATTCCATTGTCCCAAAGTACATTGGACTAAACATCCCTTTGTCTTAATAGTTATTTAGTCAAAGTCAATTACATTAAAAATAAATTATAGGGGAGTAACAATCTAAAGAAGCACCAACTTATCTATGTTAAAACCTAGTTTTTTCATTAATACAGGTACCTTTTCACTTGAATCTTTAACCAGTTTTCTTATAAACAACATAATTATACTTGTATACTGTTTTCTCGCTCCTTCTATAGTAGATTCTGAGATCAGACCTGCGCGAAAATCGTGGGAAACTTCTTGCGCACTTACGCGTACTTTTGTGTACTCTATGAGACCCCAGATGTAAATTGTCTCCCACTAATTTAACTGTTGCTTCGTTCGGTTTAGCTGTCTGATTGTTTTAACTTAAAATGGTTTTAACAATGAAACACAATCGGGTTTGTTTCACTTTCTATCGTGAACCTGAGAACCTTTTTGTTTTTGTGTGTTTTTTTTTTTTACTCTTCTTTTCAATCCTATTTGGTGTGAATTTCATTACGTTAAAAAAACAAAAAAAACAACAGTTTTAAAGTTATACTTCGTTCTTTTTTTTTCTTGTTCATGCTAAGTGTTTTAAATGCAGAAAAGAACCACATGAATATTTATTACTCTTCATACTCATATCTCATATGTTTATGAACTGATTTTTAGTTGTTTTGAGAATTAGGTATTCAAAAGTACTTGGAAACATACAGTCAATGAATTCATTCATAATATAAGCTAGGTAGGTAAATCTCGATACTATATCGTACCTTTACGACTCATATCGATATTTTTAACCACCTCTAATTGGTACTTCATTAGATTGTTACTCCCCTATGTTTTCTTTAGAATATAAATTAATTTTAAGACAAAGTGATATTAATTTATTCCATTGTACTTTGGGACAAAGGAATATCACACTACTGTTTTTATAAAGGGAGTCACAGTCTTAAAGAAGAACATTCCTTACACCTTCTTTTGATTTTTGCTCCTCTTTTTTTTAAAAAAGGGGAGTAACAATCTAAAGAAGTGGCTTCTTACTTACCCTTATGCGGTATCGAAAGGACTTAAAAAAGAAGTCTATTCGATATATCGATAGTCGATGCCAAGGCATTGACATATTTAAGTGGTATCGATCATAACCCTGGTGCTTCACGCAATATCTATAGTTACTAGTAGTAACTAGGGTAATTTAGTTACTTAGTAAGTAGGGTCATTTTCGATGTTTGTAACTACCACTACTAACCTTCACCTTATGGTGTCGAGATGTTTAATAAGTAATTCTAGAAATTACTCGACCGAGACAATCGGTAATCGGTGAAGCTAAGTTGTTATCGATCTAGACAAGACAGACCCATGTAATATCTTATTTTTTCGATATTTTTAACTACCTACTCTACTGGAGTAGAAATTACCTGGAGTATAAGTCAATTCGATATATCGATATCCAGCTAAGGGTCAATAGGCTAGTTTTAATAACTTCTTATACTAAGGCATCGGTATATCTAAGTGATTATAATCACTTACGGATATCCTAGGGACTATATCTTGCTACTTGGGACCTTATGTATGACTTATTTACATCAAATGACTTATTTACATCATAGGTTGTGTTCATGTCAGCTGCAATAAAACCAGCGTAATAAATCTTAATAATCTGCTAAATACACAAGGTCTCCCTTCGAAATTAAATCCTTTAAAAAAAAGGTACTTCTTTAGATTGTTACTCCCCTAAGTTGTTTTAGACTATAAAAGACTTGGACCAAATAAATATACAAATAGTCTAAGATCCGGTATAAGGAATATATACCCTCATCTGTTATTTAATTGGAATAAAGATTATATGATAGAGAATGTGTAGAATAATACATCGCAAATAGGTTGCCTAGCGAAATCGCGTACCGATGATGTTAAATAATAAACTGTTTATAACCTTCCCCTTACTTCAACTTCCCCGATGTGTTATTTATGAAAATCGAACATTAACTGAGAGAATCGACCCCAAGGAATTCAAAAAATAAGGGTTGCCTACTTTCCTCTCTGGACAACTATGGAGTTGCCAGGTATAAACAGGTGAGTAACGTAATTAATATACCCTCATCAGTTATTATATCGAGTTATATATCAAATGAAAGCTAATTTTATTCCCAATCCAACCGTATTAGGTTGCCTTAAATTCTAAATTAAAATTCTAAATTTTAGATCTAAAATCTAGGCAACCATGGATTCATCCAACTTTTTGATAAGGCAACCTAATACGGTTGGATTGGGAATAAAATTACCTTTCATTTGATATATAACTCGATATAATAACTGATGAGGGTATATTAATTACGTTACTCACCTGTTTATACCTGGCAACTCCATAGTTGCCCAGAGAGGAAAGTAGGCAACCCTTATTTTTTGAATTCCTTGGGGTCGATTCTCTCAGTTAATGTTCGATTTTCATAACTAACACATCGGGGAAGTTGAAGTAAGGGGAAGGTTATAAGCAGTTTATTATTTTACATCATCGGTACGCGATTTCGCTAGGCAACCTATTTGCGATGTATCATTCTACACATTCTCTATCATATATTCTTTATTCCAATTAAATAACAGATGAGGGTATATATTCCTTATACCGGATCTTGGACTAAAAGGAAATAAAGGGACAAAGGAATATCACACTTCTGTTTTTATAAGGGGTGTAAGAGTCTGAAGAAGAACATTCCGTACACCTTCTTTAGATTGTTATTCGGCTTTATTTTTTTTATAAAGGGAGTAACAATCTAAAGAAGTGCAAATAAAATAATAACGAGATTTTTGGTATAAAGTTCATTAGTTCAATAATTATTCTATCAGTTGTCATCTTGTCTTTCTATCATCAATCATCACCCACTGAGTTTCAGTCTTGTCTCATCTCGTTTCTCGTTATTCGATACTTTAAAGTCTAAAAGGCGTAAAACTTAGTTTTATAAGCTGATAAAGTTTCATCTCGGTGGACTTGGTTGAAACTTTTGAAACTTGTTACTAAGCTTAGGAGGCCTCTTGGCGATAATCTGTTTTACTTTTAAAGCTTTTAGGCAACATTTCCCATGCCGACAGGATTCACTTTGTCTTATGAGGATTTGCTGGGGCAACCTTTAAACCAATCTTATATCCGGCCCATATTCTTTCATCTAATTTTCATTAACGTAAATTTATTTTCTCTCCCCCCCCCTCTCTCTTTTAAGTAAAAAAATATAATAGGCATCGCGTAGCACTATCATTGAAGCTAATCAATAGTTATAAATATGTACTGAATATTGAGAAAATAGATAATAATTATGAGTTTATAGTTAAAGAGTATGATTGTAGTTGAGTCTAGTAGTTGGGGAACCACCCTGCATTCTTACTATTCCACTAAATGTACGCTTCGGTAATATGGCTTTTTAACTATTATAAAATGTATCACATCACTACACAAAAACTTTTTATTCTAGAACTCATCCTGTTCTAGGAATCTAGAACTCATCGTGTATTAGGAGTCTAGAACTCATCGTGTTAGAATATTTTCATTATTGAAGTGGAACTTATCGTGCCAAATATTTTCCTCTTTTTATAAGATCTAATCGTGTTTAGTTTATGTATTGCGATGTATTGTGAAAGTTTCATTTCAATATATAATTATATTTATACAGTTTTTATCGTGTCAGGTCTCCTTATCTTATCATGTTCCTTTTACATTATCATGTCGCGTAAAGTATTCATGTTGGCTTTGTTTCCCTATCGTGTTATCAACTTATTTCGCAATGCACCTTATCGATTTATATAAATGGGGAACAATTACCGTAGAATTTACTTTTGTTCTTATTATTTAACATTAAAAACAATTTTTTATCAAATAAAATTTTATAAATTTTCTTTGACACCTCTTTAAATTGATACTCCTCTTAAACAAAAAATATCAGAGGGGAGTAACAATCTAATGAAGGTGTACGGAATACTCTTCTTAGACTGTTACTCGCCTCTTATAAAAACAGAAGTGTGATATTCCTTAGTCCCAAAGTACATTGGACTAAACATCTCTTTGTCTTAATAGTTATTTAGTCAGTCACTTATATTATAAAAAAAACATAGGGGAGTAACAATCTAAAGGAGTACATTTTCTTTTATATTATTAATTTATTATTTCATATTATAATTAATTCTTTTATATTTATAAGACTAGATTTTTACTAGTTTAAGGAAATGATTAAGAAAATTTGAGATAAACTTCATATTTTTTTTTCTTTTAACTAATTAATAACTGAGGGCGGGTCTTAGCTTGACTTTATAATTATTGATAATTCCTTGTTTTCCCTGAAATAATATCGTTCGAGGGTAATCATAGCAGGTTTAAAGGTATATTTATTCTTCTAATGTTTAATAATTTAACGTTTACTAAGCTCTTTCCTTTGTTTCATGTTTTTCTTAGGAATTACTCTGTCAGTACGTTCTTAAATTAAATTACATTTTAGTGCTTTAATGTTTTATTTTTTTTATTTTTTAATATAAGCTTGCTTGATCAAAGATTAACATAAATCGATAGGTAAGATTGACACAACAAAATTTTAAAGGCTTGATTGATAAGCATTAGGAAAAACTAATACTAAGTAACTGTTGTTAGGTTAGATTTAAGTGCTTTAGATCCTACCAAGGAACTGTTAGGCTAGTCATCAACTGTTGTTGACTTTACCGATTAACTGTTGTTAGGTTAGATCAAATGTTCTAGATCCTGATCCTACCATAGTACAGTTAGTTAGGTTAGACTTATGGTGAGTCCTGCCAAAGAACTATTAGGTTACATTGATTGTTGTCAAGTTATGTACCAACTGTTGTAGATCCTATCATAGTACAGTTAGGTAGTACAGTTAGACTTAGGGTGGGTCCTACCAAAGAACTACTAGGTTAGATGGTTAGATTATTGTTATCAACTTAGATCAACTGTTTTAAAACTACCAGGTAGTTAGTTAGGTTATACCTAATGTGACTCTTATTAAGGAACTATATATTAGATTAGATTAATTGTTAAGTTAGATCAACTGTTGTTAATCCTACTATTAAACTGTCAGGTTTGACAAATTGTGAATCCTACCTAGGAACTGCTGGAATCATCAAGACAAATCAAATTAAAGTTGTTGATTCTACCTAGAAACAGTTTAGATTATCTCTTGTTAGGATAGTTTAACTGTTGTCGTTGATCCTACCAAGACTACGAAACGATTTTAGGTTAAATTAGATGTTTAAATTCTATGTTACCTGATGATAATGTAATGTTCTTTAACTTTTTAGCCTGTTCATATTGACCTATATTCTTCCCCTTTATCGTACACAATGATAACATCGGTTGATTTATCATCTTTTATTTATTTTTATTTATCATTATTTTTATCATCTTATTTATCTAATCAATTGACAATTTAAATAAAATTAATAATATTACAAAACAAAAACAAACCTTTTTTTTTCTTTTTAGAAAGTTTAGAAGTTTAGACTTAGACGGTTCAATTTCATTACTCTATATGATTGAAACAAGACTGAATCAAAATTGAAACATGTAATCACCAATTCAATCAATTGCTAAATGTAATTGCCGCTCGAAAAGAAGTTTTTACACAACACTTCAAGCAATCAGATTGAATGGCTCTAAGGAAATATCAAATTGAACTGTGTAAACAGCTGGTTTTATTTTTTATGGAATGGAAGGTTTCAGCTGTATAGGTTATGCTTTTAATGGAATGTAACCTTTTTAAGGTTTCAGCTGCATAGGTTATGATTTAATTGGAATGAAAACTTTTTAAGGTTTCTGCTGCATATGTTATATTTTAATTTGATTGGAACCTTTTTAAGATTTCAGCTGCATAGGTTATGTTTTTAAAGGAACGTAACCTTTTTAAGGTTTTAGCTGCATAGGTTATGTTTATATTTTTAGCTAGTTAATTTTTTTTGCTACTGGCGATTCAATTTGATTGCTTCGTCTATACTCAGTATAAATGCAATCTTATTGAACAATGAAATTCAACCATCTAAACGTGCCTTTAGATCGATGTAGTAGTGTCCGCCATGTTGTATGAACGATATCGATTAGATAACAACTAAGAAGGTTATTTTTGTAATCGATCGAGAACACGTTAGATGTTTGTGCCAATGTTTTAAGAACCACTCTTTAATTTTGAATAAAAGTGGTTTATTCGGTTATAAATACTACTACTAATTGGCGACGAGAATAAGTGGTTTTATTTATCCGTGTTTTGCTTAAATTCGAAGTCTATTTTTGCTTAAATGTGGTTACTGTTATTGCTTAAACGTGGGCTCTGTTTTTACAAGATTTTATTTGACTTGCAATGTTTTGTATTATGTAAGTTCGGATCAAACTGAATTTTAAAGCAGTTATCCTCAACCGATTGAATTGAAATTTTACATGAACGTTAGTTTTGACGACAATGCATGGTTAGCTAAGTGACGTCATTCTAAATCCAATATGGCGGACAGTCCAAGATGGAGGACTGGTTATTTTTTAAGTACACCCATGATATGGGTATCAAATGAAAGGGTTTGCTGAGAAGAATACGAACAAAAGATTGTTTTTGGAAAGAAAAAAAAATTAAATACAACTACGGTGATTGGTTTGCAATCAACTTAGGTTAATCCTATCAACGAAATGTTATTTGGATCAACTTTTGTTGTTCCTATCACGTGATTTATTTTAGGAAACTGCTGTGATCTTGGTTTGTTGTAGATTCTACATCACAATCAGAGGCAAATGTTATGGATCAAAAGAGAGAACCCTTTTGTTTACATGTCATTGTTTTTGGTAACATACTTGATCATCTGTCTGTCTGGGTTAGCGGCTAGACGTCTAGTCTTTTGAAATACCACCCCCTAATCCTTCTTTTGTCCTTATTCACATTGACCCTAACTGTTCTTTAAAGCCTTGATCCTGAACCCTAAGGGTTGGTATTTTAGGGGTTGAAAGCACCCTCTGTGAGTTCTAAGTCCCCCTCCATACTTTCTCCCTACTTTGGGCTCGTGTAGTAAATTCCCTCTTGTACAAAGGCAACGCAGCATCGCCCAAAAACCAAACTCTTCTGACGCATAACCTAAACAGAACTCTTTGTCCCTCTCCCCTTTTCCCCCAAAAAATGCAGTAGGTACCAACCTTTGTCATTTGCATAAGAAATTTCCCTTTCCGGCTTACCTTCCCTTTCTTTACAGTGTTGTATTATTTACTTATGTAACAATATTTACAAATTGCGCATTATCAATCTCCTACTGCAGTAGGTATCATTCCTCTTTTCCCAAAAATGCAGTAGGTACCAACCTTTGTCATTTGCATAAGAAATATCCCTTTCCGGTTTACCTTCTCATTCATTACAGTGTTGTCGTATTCTTTACTTATGTAACAGACGTCTTTCTTTAAGGTGGAAGTATCCATGATAGAAAAAAGCATGACAGTGGTGAGTAACTTGCAAGCCAGTAGCTGGCATGAAGCTTTGTATACATGCCAGTGAAATAGCATGCTTTTGTCTTCCGGAAGGTCATTCATATTCATATACGTGCTTATGCCAGTAGCTAGCATGCTGCAAAAGCTGTGTACATTTGCCAGTGAAACAGCATGCTTTTATCATCCGGATGATCAGTCGTGTACGCGCTGCTAGAGCAAGGCACGATTTATCACTTCCCCCTCCCCTTGACTCGTGCAAATGGCAAGACAAAAATGAAACCATATGCAATTTACTTACAAGTTTGTCACTTGCATACTCTTGTATGTACATACAAATGCCAGTAGCTCTCCTCTACGAGCTATCTTGCATGCTTTTTTGCGAGTTACTAGCGTATGTATTTCCTTTATTCTANCAAATGGCAAGACAAAAATGAAACCATATGCAATTTACTTACAAGTTTGTCACTTGCATACTCTTGTATGTACATACAAATGCCAGTAGCTCTCCTCTACGAGCTATCTTGCATGCTTTTTTGCGAGTTACTAGCGTATGTATTTCCTTTATTCTAAACCTAATGCATTTTCTATTAGGACACAAAAAATAAATACTAATAAAGTAAGAGATGCACAACTAAACTAATAAACAACAACTTACATAAATGTAACTCAAAGTTATTAGATAGATGTAATACATTTTATGTTTAAGTTTGAACTGAAAGGTTTTCTCTTGCAAAACTGAATTTGGTAAATTTTAAATTACATCCATTAATTTTCCTTACTCCATTACAAAAGGTTTTAGACTAACTATATAGTATATTTCATTTCTAAGTCAAAGGTATAAGAACGGACAATCTACAGGGAATTATTTTCTTCTTCTTGCAGTATAAGTATTAAGTATCCTTAAAAAAAATGAAGTCAAAAGAATGAAGATCTTTTTTTTTTCGGTAAAAGAAAATCACGTTAACGAGACGGCTTGGAAAATTGAGTGGGGGGTAAAAAACTTTATAAGATATCAGATTAAAAATAATGAGATCTTAAATCAGAGAAGATTTCTCTTACAGGAGATATATCTGAAATTTCTGCCCTTTATTGCAGAGTTGAGAATACTGTTAAGAGTTTAGACCAAAACTGACGATTTTTAAGAAATCAGCTTTTAAGAAATCACTGATCAAAGAAAACAGTATCGGTACTTCTTTAGATTGTTACTCCCCTATGATCTTTTTTAGAATGTAAATGACTTAGACTAAATAACTATTAAGACAAAGGGATGTATATGTATAGTCCAATGTACTTTGGGACAAAGGAATATCATACTTTTGGTTTTTATAAGGGCGAGTAACAGTCTAAAGAAGAACATTCCGTACACTTTCTTTAGATTGTTACTCCTCTCTCTTTTATTTATAAGGGGAGTAACAATCTAAAGAAGTGTCGAAAAACCATTAAAGTTATCTTATCAGAAAACAAATTAATATGAGGTGTATGAAAGTAATTACTTATAGATAGTTAGTTGTTAAAAAATATTTTAAATAACTATTATTTCAGATTAATTTACTCTATAAATTAGTCTGCTAATGGGTGTGGCATATAGCTTCCTCGCGTCCTATTTCGTGTAATTTAATTTTTTTATGCTTTTACAACCTATTATTTTCAAATTTATTTAATTTTCCCACCGTTTTTTTGAAATATGTCAAATATTTTTTTTGATTTTTTACTTGAATTAAAGTATCAATTTAGCAAAATTTGAAGAGACCGCAGATGGTTGAAATTAATCTGAGACTACCTGACAAGCACCTGATCTGACTAACCTGATGCAAGCAGAAGTTTTTGTGTAGTAAAGTGATATATTTTAATTTTATGAGGCCAGGTAGGTATGGAACAGTCCTGTGCCTTCACTATCTATGCTACAACCATCATCTTTAACTATAAACTAATCATGATTAACTATTTTCTCAATATTCAAAACATATTTATTGCAATATGCTCGCTTCAATGATTTAAAAAATTATTTTCTTTTAATTTTCCCGTAACTCCGCGTAGTGCAAATTATCGTATACTTAGCAGTGTGATTTGATAACTTATATTTAATGAAAAGCATACGGAACTTGGTTCCTAACGGGTGTCTCGCGACCCCACACGTATTTTTTGTTTTTCTGAATGATCAAAATGAATTTGTTTCCATAGAATAAGCTAGGGAGAGAAAATTGTAACATAGTAACATATTACACCTAACTTCTTAGATTTACCATAAAAAAAATCCAAATTTACTACTTTTTCAACATTAAGAAATCTCATATATTCAGACTTCTTTCTCTAGAAAAACTTCTATAAAGGTCATACATTTCTATTTTCTATAGACGGTAGGATAATAAGATCTACTCTCTTGTGTATATCTCTATAGTCATCAAGTAAGAAAATGTTTTCAAAGAACCTAATTCCACCTTTCCACCAAATACACTAAAGAAATTTCTAAAAAAAAAAAAAAATAAAATAACAAAGTCTAGGCTTTTGGAACAAAGAATTTCTCTATTGGGAATTGAGAAAAGGAAAAGAGATAGAACATTTCATATTTCTTCTTTTTTCTCTTGTCCTTGACGTCTCTTTTGAGCATTTCTTTATTTTTTATTATTTTTTTATACATTTCTTTATTTCTACTGTTTGCACTTTTTTTTAAAATCTAAAACATCTTAGTAGTTGGTTTTTTTTCGTTCTTTTTATTTTTTTGTGAACTAAAGGGCTTTTACGTTTTTCTCTTGGGAGCAAACAAAAATCCTCTCCCCCC
>KZ652078.1:85866-108269 GCA_001010745.2 Gerris buenoi
GTTCACAAAAATATATTTTGTTTCCAAATTGGCGGCCATTTTACCCCTAAAAGAATTCAATAAGCGCATACCGAAGATAGTAAAGAATAATAATATATGCTCATCTTGATTTTTAAAAGTTAACAATAGATGTTTTTGTTTAAAAAAATATATAATTATAATTAATTCTTATGACCGAAGAAACCCTTTTAGTAACTTGCTGGCAAGTACTTGACGGGATTTTTTTAGAATAACATATATTTTTATTAGGCTGGTTTTTGAGGCGTGTATGTTGTTGTAGGGAATTGTATCTTAATAGAATAGAATCTCAGATGATCTGGCATGAATTGCAACTTAAAAGAATAGAATCTCAGATGATCTCCCCTGAATTGTATCTTATTAGAATAGAATCTTAGATCATCTCCCATAAATTGTATCTTAATAGAATAGAATCTTAGATGATCTACCATGAATTGTATCTTATTAGAATAGAATCTCAGATTATCTACCATGAATTTTATCTTAATAGAATAGAATCTCAGACGATCCTCCATAAATTGTATGTTTATAGAAGAGAATCTCAGATGATCTACCTGAGATATGTTCTGTATCTTATTAGAATAAAATCTTAGATGATCTACCATAAGTTTTATCTTAATAGAACAGAATCTCAGATGATCTCCCATGAATTGTATCTTATAGGAATAGAATCTCAGATGATCTCCCATGAATTGTATCACATTAGAATAGAATCTAATATGATCTTCTATGTATTTATAGAATATAATCTGATATCATCTCCCATAAATTGTATCTTAATAGAATAGAATCTCAGTCCATCTCTTATGATTAAGTATCTCATTAGAATATAATCTCAGATGATCTCTCATAAATTGTATCTAAATAGAATAGAATCATTTTGCTTATATTTCATATTTCTTGTACAATGAAGTTTTAGGTATCAGACACGTTTATAGATATAGAAATGAACAAAATAAGATTAAGATTTGAGAGATTCGTTTATATTAACGAATGTAATTCTAGGAAGAATAAAACCCTTATTTTGGTAAAATGATATACAATCAATTTTAACTTATAAAAAAATCGTTCCGAAAATGAAACTTTCTCATTTACAATAAATAATTCCATCACTATGGATTTATTTTATTGCTTCCGAGCTTACCGAAGGTAACGGAAGCATTGTGTTCACTTTTGAGAACAAAAAAGTTTTATGCCTCCGATTTTAAAAATTCCAAGACAGAAATCCGTTTCACACATCAGGGAACATTTTTGGTTCCGTGTCGGTCTATGTGTCCGCGAATTATGAAACGTCCGACGATAACTTGAGTAATTCTTGACCGATTTTCATCAAATTTGGTATACATGTTCATTTTACCAATGCTTAGGACGAGTTCGTTGGACAACGTTATCCGTCCAAGCGTTCACGCGTAACGCTCACGTAAACGTGAACTTCAAATTTAAAATTGGAATTTTCGGTCGGGAAAAAAATCAAACCATATCTATTCAATAAGACGAACATTTTTTTCGAATACAATTTTTTAGTAAAACCTACAGCGACACCCCTTAAAATAAGAAAAACGGTCGTAGCTGTGTTGACATTTTTTAAAAATTAACGCTTTGTCTAATTGAAAAACTGGTTGCACAAACCGGGTCTGATTTTTAATGATCTACAATTTTGGTAATAGGACATTTTGTCGTATCTCTATCGGTTGTACCCTAAATGGGGCAATTTTGGTTTTAATTTTTTCAACTTTTGCCTTTAAGCTCTCATATCTTTGGCAATTGTTGACCGATTTTAATTCTGATTTTTGGGCTTTAATCTGTCACTAATGCCCTTTAAATTAAGTGTTTGATATGTTTTTAATTCGTCCTATTACCTGAGAAATTGAGAGTAAACTTTTTCCCGAGTGCCGTGGTCACGTGACCACTTTTTTTCGATTTCAGTATTGTGTCGTATATCATTTGAAAGGCCTTGATTTGTACATTAAAGCGGTTTTATTTGTTTATTTTTATAAAAATTTGTACCCGTACTTTTGTACCGATTTGTTGGTTTTTTGCAGGTAAAAGAGGTTAAATAAATTTTTCATAATTTTGTAAGTGGTTTATTTTTCTTTATTAGGTTATTTTATGCCTTATTGGATTGTTTGTTTATTTCAATATAATTATTGAACCCAAGGGTACAGGGGTACAATTGTCAAAATTAATATTTTAAATAATGATGTACATCGTTGAAAAGCTCTTTAATAGTAGATTAATAATTGTTATGGAGTGTATATTGTTATGTTTATTTTTTCTTAGGATAAATTGAAAATAACTGTTTTCTTTAGTTTTTCGGATTTGGTTGAGTAGGTTATTGTTTAAATGGATAACTTAATAATACATTTTAGCTCTTCTTGTCTAGACCATTACACATTGATACATTATGTTATATTTAAGCTTTATTTAACTTTTTCACCCAAATAATTCATAGGGGCTTGATAGTTTATAATACTTGATAATTAAAAAACAAAATAGCTTAAGCCTACTAATATTTTGGCAACCCATCCCTAGGTTTCCTGACCCTCCCCCTAATCAATGAGAATTATATAAGTTAAGTCAAGTACCAGACCTATAAAGTGTTAAAGATCGCTAAAAACTGTTAATTATTCTTACTTACACAATAAACAATAAAGTAATAAATCGTTAATGCTAATATAACAATAAACTACAAGATAGCATGCGAGGAAGCTATGTGCCACACTGATTGGCAGTGTATTTACTTTTTACTTTACATTAACATCTGATACGCTTATGAGTTCTTCAGGTAATCAAGATTCTAAGTTGCTTTTGGAAACACAAACAAGGTCCAATGAGTAATAAGCAGTGTTTTCGTACAACTTCGATTAGTTTTAGTTAAACTTGGCGGTTTCGGCCGCTTCGATCGAGCCTAGATCACGATTAGCTTGGTTAGTAACTAGCTATGGTGTTAATTAGTTGGTGAAATTTATAGCGGAGCTTAAATTACTGTATTTATTTAAATATTTACAATAATAACTTGGATTCATGTCAGTCAAATCTTGCTTATCCTTGCGCTACAGCCCTTGAAGGACTTAATGCCTCAGCAGCCACTTTTGTTCCCCAGTCGTCTCATGACAGCACCATTCCTCTTTAGTTTCTGAATGTCAGTCAAATCACGGTGGTTAACTCATGCCAGTTAAGTACAGTAAGTATCCCCGACGTCAGCCCTTTGGTCCTAACATAGTAGGTACGTATTGTTTACTTCGCCATGTACCCTAATTTTGTTACAGTATTGTCCTAGATCCATCCCAAATTATATGCTTTTTGATTCTACTTCTAAAGGTCTACATGCACGATCAAACTTGGCTTATCAAACCACTTTGACTTTTGAAGAAAGTTTGGCATAGTATGAGTAAAATGTGTTTGTTGCATTGCTTGATGTGGTGTGCCCAGGGCGTCAAACTTACTTGACAACTTGCTGTACTTTGTTTGATCGAACTTGCTTGTCAAAGAAGTTTGATCGTGTATGTGGGCCTGCAGAAACTTTAAACCGTAGATATAATAACGTTTGTTAATGAGCACTTTCACGAGCTTCATCTCAAATGACATAGAAACTATTTGAAGTGACCATGGTCGACCTCTTTTTTCAACCTGGACCCGTTCGGAGATCAATTGAAGCCGCCATGACACTATCAACAAGAAATCAACGATCGATTGATCGGTCGATCTGTTTAATGTTTCCAAACACACCATAAACTGGGGAATATAGGGTTTATGGGTATTACTTTCATTATATCTTTGAATAAACAAGTTATTTCTCTAATTTTTTCATGTCTAGACAACTTGGATTTCTTCCTTCTAGATGGGGAGATTCTATTTTTTCTTCTTCTGCTTATTCCCCTTCCACACCCCTTTAAATTTAATTTGTTTGTTGTATTCTAAGATTTTTTATTTGACGTGTTGCAGTGATGGGAGGGAGGAAAGAGTGGCTAGGTACAAGGAGGAGCGGAGACGCGAACTCGAAGCAAGATACGGACCAAGGATATCCTCTCAAGAGCAGGATGTCAGACAGGAGACTAAAGAATCTAGACAATACAGCCTGGACAACGGACGTGAAAGAACCGAGTCGATCAGAGAACGACTTGGTCGAAACTCGACGACTACGGAATCAACTAAATCAGATACGAAGAACAACGATCACAAGACGACTGCTAACGGTGACGGTGTTCGGAGTACGAGGGCCTCCAGGTTGAGAACGCAAGCTAATCAAATGGCGCAGGGACAAATAAGCAGGATACCTCAACCTCTTGGTAAATACAAATTTCTTTTAATCACATTTAACATTTGATAAGCATCTACATTGGCAACTTGCTAATGATAAAGGTTAATGATAAAAGGTAACCTCCAGGTCAAGTTGGCCAATTTTATTTAACATTGATAGGATGTACCAGCACTATACATTTCAGTCAAACAAAGTCCTTGGTTTCATGGGAAAGTCTGCTGGCTAAAGACGCTGCTGCCACCGTTCCCCCTGAGGATGTATAATGTACAGTGATTACATAATGTGACTCCCTGTAAAAGGTGACCACCAGGAGGTCAAGATGACCAATTTTCTATGGCTCCTGTATAGGAAAATTTCCCATGTCATAAAGTAGGTAAGTTATCTATTATCTATCTGCCCAAGGGTGGCCACTTTTGGTTTGTCTCTTAATGGACGTTTTACTGCAAATGTTGCGCGGCATCTCGATTTAATCGGGTAGCCACTTAAGTTCATTAAGTGCAGCGGTGTTTATCCGGTTTCTATATCAATTATACGGCTTGTACATCTGATAAAGTTACGTGTCATCCATTACTTACTGTAAGTGCTTTTACAGACGCATTTTCTTTTTTGGGTTTATCATTTAATCACAACTAAATAAACTAATTACATCAAGGAGCTTAACTTACTTAAGGGTAATTACAGCACAGTTACCAACTCAGATTTTAAAAAACGCATTTTCTTTTTTTTCCGTTGATTATTTAGCAATAACTGTCCAAATTAATTATATCAAGGAGCTTATCTTCCCATGGCGTCGCGTCGCCTTGGATTGCCAGGAATATAAGGAGAGGATAGCTTCTGGAAAAATGGATTAGGATGGTGGATGAGGTTGGTTTGGAAGGAATTGTAACGAGAAGATGCTAGGATTTCGTTGGCCATGTAGGAGGGAGAATTCCATTTTCTTCGTAGGATTAAGGATTGCATGGATTAGATCTTGTAAGAATTCGTTAGTTTGTTCGATCCCCACAATTCGAGTCCGTATATCCAAATAGGTTTTATAATTATATTATACACAGTTAGTTTGTTGTCTTTAGTGATATATGTTGCCCAAATACCTCAGTAAAGTCTTATATTATCTTTTTAAGTCTTCATGTCCGTTCGAAATAGTCTTGTATGTCAGTTTCTGGGGGAATCTTCGGTATAAAATGAAGTTCTCCTATGTATAACTGGTTTATTTTTAAAGAATAAATTACAATATCCCTAATCCCTGATTTGCTGCAGTCCTAATTATCAGCAGTGCTCATAGCTGCAATGCATTCTATCTACCTAGACTATTAGTTTCTGGTTCTAAACTGAAAGACGTAGACCTATTACCTTAATGATCTGTTCATTAAGCTCCCGCGGGACTCATCCTGTATAATGTAGGAAGAGAAGTGAACGGCATTACATCCACTCGATATGATCAGATCATCCATCGGTGTGAAAATATCTTACCTCGCTAGGATTCGAACCTACACTAGAAATTTCTATCAAACAAAATCCTTGGTGTCTTGGGAAAGTCTGTGAATAGGCTAAGCACTCTGCTGCTCCGTTCCCCCTGATCAGTCCTCTGTAATAATTGTCATGGAAAAANTCAAAATCCCTTGTGTAATTAGTCACGTTCATTAAGAACGTTCAATGTTGATTGTTCATTCAGAAAATGTTGTAAATCCCACCTTGATATAACTATTTCAAGTCGAAATCTTTCAATCTATCTCTTTGTTCTCCAATGTCAATTAAATAATCGTTATCAATGTCAATTAAACCTTGTATTGCAATGTTGATTTATTTCTATAGTCCTTCGTTACGCAGAACATCTAAACAAGAAATATAACAAGAATTTGTACGTCGTAAAACCGACTACAATAAAATTTTAAAAATAGACTGCCAATAATTTTCGGAATCTTAATCTGGATCGGCACCACAGAGCACTTTGGTCACGGCTGTTTTTGGAATTTGAATCAGAGTGTATTTTGGTCATGCCTGTTTTTGGAATGTGAATCTGAATTAGAACCAGAATCCACTCTGGTCACGTCGGTTTTTGGAATCTGTATCGGAACCAGAGTGCACTCAGGCCATACCCATTTTATCTCCTCTAGGGACATAACATATAGTCCAAAGAAGTTTTACCTCACATGCGTATCCAAGGAGCAAAGACTGGCGCACTGATACAGGGGCAACTTTACAAGTAAATGTACAATATATTACATAGGTTTGTGTGAGTTAGTTGCCACACGTCAGCAGAACGTGTGGCAACTAACTCATTTGAACTAACGTTTGATCGATTGTATATTGTATACGTAGGATTAGTTTATTATAGCTATAAAATCAATAAATGGCTTATTTATTTATTTATTTATAGGTTTGTGTGTGTATGCAGACATAACCTTCAATATTCCTCTGACTCTTTCTCTTTCACAATCATCTCTTCTTACTGAATAAGTCAGATTTAACCCTCTGTCTCAACTCCTACACTGACTCTTTCTCTTTCACAATCATCTCTTCTTTCTGAATAAGTCAGATTTAACCCTCTGTCTCAACTCCTACACTGACTCTTTCTCTTTCACACTTCATCTTTTCTTGCCGAGTAAGTCAGATTTAACCCTCTGTCTCAACCCCTACTCTGACGTTTTCTCTTAGATTTTTTAAGTAAAATATCTACTGTTTTCTTGTTTTTAGTCTTCTTTTCTTTTTTTATTCAAGTAATCTGGTTTTTCTATTTTTCTTCCTTGGTCTAAGCTTCTTATGTCAGCAGACAAGCTTATTAAAGAACACATACATTTTTATATATATTTGTGAATTTTCACTATTGATGTAGAAATTTCTACGACAAATGTCTAGATCAGCTCAGCCCTTGCCTAGAATATGTCCCGGGAGGGGGGTTAAGACTTTGTATATATATTGTTTGTATATATTTAAATTGTTAGTCGACCAAAAATCAATTTGTTGGTAGTTTGTTACTTAATAGGTTACCTCTTTGATTTTGGAGTAATATTTGACTATATACGTCGAACCTGGATATAACGTTTTCGTTGGGCCCATCTTAAAAAAACGTTATATCAAAGAAAACGTTGTATCAAAATTGAAAAAAATAAAATAAATAAGTTCGGGACTTTCATTAAACAACGTTTTATCAAGAAAAACGTTGTATCAAGTGACGTTATATCGAGATTCGACTGTAACCTATTAATTAACGAACAATCATCAACTTGATTTTCGGTCTACTAATTAATTTTGCACACAGGATCATGAAAATTTCATAGTCCACCATAATTAGCGGGACATGGCCGCTCTCCACCGGTTTGTTTCTTTCTAATGCTATGTTTCTTACTAATTAATTTTGCTCACAGGATCATGGAAATTTAATAGTCTACCATAATTAGCGGGACATGGCCGCTCTCCACCGGTTTGTTTCCTTTCTAATGCTATGTTTCTTACTAATTAAGTTTGCACACAGGATCATGAAAATTTCATAGTCCACCATAATTAGCGGGACATGGCCGCTCTCCACCGGTTTGTTTCTTTCTAATGCCTATTGCCAAGCTACATCCCGCACACGAACTTAGCCGACCACTTATTCTTAAAAGGCATTAAAGATTAACTTATTCAAAAAATTCTAGCTTGATGTTAGTCAGACACTTTTTTGTATGCTATCTCCTGGACTAAATATGTATGTATAAAATGAAGATTAAAAGATTTAGAAAAAAATAATTTGTGAAGTTTTAAATTAAAACCTTTTTTCTAATCACAAGTCGATGATTCTTTTTTGTTCATTAATAAACCTCACTTGTTTCGTTATCAAAGAGATAAACCACGGTTCAATTGATAAAATAAATTGATAGTTGATTCGTTTGGTTTCAAAATCCCTTGTGTAATTAGTCACGTTCATTAAGAACGTTCAATGTTGATTGTTCATTCAGAAAATGTTGTAAATCCCACCTTGATATAACTATTTCAAGTCGAAATCTTTCAATCTATCTCTTTGTTCTCCAATGTCAATTAAATAATCGTTATCAATGTCAATTAAACCTTGTATTGCAATGTTGATTTATTTCTATAGTCCTTCGTTACGCAGAACATCTAAACAAGAAATATAACAAGAATTTGTACGTCGTAAAACCGACTACAATAAAATTTTAAAAATAGACTGCCAATAATTTTCGGAATCTTAATCTGGATCGGCACCACAGAGCACTTTGGTCACGGCTGTTTTTGGAATTTGAATCAGAGTGTATTTTGGTCATGCCTGTTTTTGGAATGTGAATCTGAATTAGAACCAGAATCCACTCTGGTCATGTCGGTTTTTGGAATCTGTGTCGGAACCAGAGTGCACTCAGGCCCCATACCCATTTTATCTCCTCTAGGGACATAACATATAGTCCAAAGAAGTTTTACCTCACATGCGTATCCAAGGAGCAAAGACTGGCGCACTGATACAGGGGCAACTTTACAAGTAAATGTACAATATATTACATAGGTTTGTGTGAGTTAGTTGCCACACGTCAGCAGAACGTGTGGCAACTAACTCATTTGAACTAACGTTTGATCGATTGTATATTGTATACATAGGATTAGTTTATTATAGCTATAAAATCAATAAATGGCTTACTTATTTATTTATTTATAGGTTTGTGTGTGTATGCAGACATAACCTTCAATATTCCTCTCTTTTTCCGTCTCTTATTTATTTATTCACCAATTTTTGGTATTCGAGAATGTTTTTGCTCTCTGAAATTACCAAATTTTCCAATATCTTCTCCCCCTCCCTTCTATTTCCCATTCATTGCTTTCCCTATACATTCCCTTATGCTATTCCCTATTGGGAATATTTACTGGGATCAGTGGGTTTTTTGAATAACCAGTCAGCCGATGAATATTGGATTGATTAGAGACGAAGCTGTCTTTTCTCTCTCTGTTTTTTAAATGAATTTATGTGTTTGTTTTGCTAGCTAAATTTCACGGACTGATTCCTCTTGACAAATTTATCCTCTTGATAAATCTTTACCTTGATTTTTGTGGATGATTTCATCATTTGATCCCATTTTAAAAATTAGGGAGGCATTGTATTTCAATATGGCGCAATGTATTCAAAATGTAATTATTCATTCATAATTTAGATCTAAAATTTGTCTACTTTTGTTCAGATCTTGTCTACAACCTTCAAAAAAATACGAGAATCTTATGCGTCAGTTATCGCGTATTAAAATAACCCTTGTCATCTAATATATAAATTTAAGTTTGAATAAGTTTCTTAAGTGTAGGTTTTATCAGTTGTAAATGACTCTAATCATGAGCAAGTTGAAAGAGAATGATCCCTGAAATGAGTTCGAAAAATCAGAATTCACTAAATCTCTGTCAGTCGTTAATGACTCTCATCAAGAGCATCTTTCCTTCGAGAATGATCCCTGTAATGAGTTCGAAACATCAGGATATACAAAATCTCTGTCAGTTTTAAATAACCCTTATCACGAGCAACGCTTCCTTGAAAATGATCCATGTAATGAGTTCGAAACAGCAGGATTCACAAAATCTCGGTCAGATGTAAATGACTCTCATCATGAGAAACTACCTTGAGAATGATGCATGTAATGAGTTCGAAACATCAGGATTCACAAAATCTCTGTCAGTTTTAAATGACTCTCATTATGAGCAATTTTCTCTCGAGAATAATCCATGTAATGAGTTTGAAACATCGGGATTCACAAACTCTCTGTCAGTTGCAAATGACTCTCATAATGAGCAACTACCTTGAGAATGATGCATGTAATGAGTTCGAAACAGCAGGATTCACAAAATCTCTGTCTGTTTTAAATTACTCTCATCATGAGAAACTTCAATGAGAATAATCCCTGTCATGTGTTCGAAACTTTAGTATTCACTTAATCTCTGTCAGTTCTAAAAGATTCTCATTATGAGCAACTTTCCCTTAAGAATGATCCATGTAATGAGTTCGAAACATCATGTTTCACAATATCTCTGTCAGTTCTTAATGATTATCATCAAGGGCAACTTTACCTTGAGAATGACCCCTGTAATGAGTTCGAATTTCATCTTTTACAATATCACTGTCAGTTGTAAATGACTCTCATCAAGAGCAACTTCAATGAGAATGGTCGATGTAATGAGTTCAAAACATTAGAATGCAAAAAATCTCTGTCTGTTTGTTGTAAATGACTCTCATCATGAGCAACATTTCCTTGAGAATGACTCTTGTAAATGAGTTTGAAACACCAGGAGTCTCAAAATCTCTGTCAGTTGTAAATGCCTCTTATCATGACCAACTTTCCCTTGAGAATGATCCCTGTAATGAGTTCTATTATGAGCAAACTACTTTGAGATTGATCCATGGAATGAGTTTGAAACATCAGAATTCCTATAAAATCTCTGTCAGTTGGAACTGACATGAGCTTAAATGTTTAATTAATCAAGTAACCGGTGTTATCTTTTGTTAAGTTTGTCATGCTTGTTCTAGATCGTGTTACATTGTCATGTACATTGTATTCAATGAAAATTTGATTTTGATTGATGTAAAACACATAATTACATAGTCGGACACCATTGTTTGACGCTTCGAAACATGCAATAATATAGTAATCCATTGTACATCAAGAACAATCGGGGAGAACAATAACAGCTTAAATATCTCAAATCTAAACTTGGACTTAGCAATCTAACTAAGATAATCTAGTAAATTACATTCTAACCTGTGTTAGAATGTTGGGAGGTAAATTGTTGACCTAAATTATATATTAAATTGTCTTAAATGTAAATTGAGGTATGTAAACTATTAATATAACTATTTTGTACAAATATGCAAATCTAACTAACCAGCTACAACAAGAGACAAAATTTATGAATTTTGGAGAATTTGCACAATATGAATGTTAAACAATGTGAAAATTTAAACAAAACGTTTAAACAATTCTTAATACTTAATCTCTGTCAGTTCTAAAAGATTCTCATTATGAGCAACTTTCCCTTAAGAATGATCCATGTAATGAGTTCGAAACATCATGTTTCACAATATCTCTGTCAGTTCTTAATGATTATCATCAAGGACAAATTGTATTTCAATATGGCGCAATGTATTCAAAATGTACTTATTCATTTATAATTTAGATCTAAAATTTGTCTACTTTTGTTCAGATCTTGTCTACAACCTTCAAAAAAATACGAGAATCTTATGCGTCAGTTATCGCGTATTAAAATAACCCTTGTCATCTAATATATAAATTTAAGTTTGAATAAGTTTCTTAAGTGTAGGTTTTATCAGTTGTAAATGACTCTAATCATGAGCAAGTTGAAAGAGAATGATCCCTGAAATGAGTTCGAAAAATCAGAATTCACTAAATCTCTGTCAGTCGTTAATGACTCTCATCAAGAGCATCTTTCCTTCGAGAATGATCCCTGTAATGAGTTCGAAACATCAGGATATACAAAATCTCTGTCAGTTTTAAATAACTCTTATCACGAGCAACGCTTCCTTGAAAATGATCCATGTAATGAGTTCGAAACTTCAGGATTCACAAAATCTCTGTCAGTTAAATAACTATCATTATGAGCCACTCCCTTGGGAATGATCCATGTAATGAGTTCGAAACAGCAGGATTCACAAAATCTCGGTCAGATGTAAATGACTCTCATCATGAGAAACTACCTTGAGAATGATGCATGTAATGAGTTCGAAACATCAGGATTNGCACTTCTTTAGATTGTTACTCCCCTTATAAGAAAACAGAGGAGAGTAACAATATAAAGAAGGTGTACGGAATGTTCTTCTTTAGACTGTTACACCCCTTATAAAAACAGACGTGGGATATTCCTTTGTGCCAAAGTACATTGGACTAAACATACTTTTTTCTTAATAGTTGTATAGTCAAAGGCATTTTTATTCTAAAATAACATAAGGGAGTAACAATCTAGAGAAGTATCCTAGTTATTAACTTTGGGGTTTTTAAAAAAAAGAAAACATTTTTTGCTTATTGAACTATGATGAAACATTTAGTTATTCGTAACTCCTTAAACAATTGGAACTGAGATAGTTTTTTTTTTCTCATCTACTAAAATCATCATAATCTTGTGCAACAGTATTTAGCTTCCAACTAATATTTGTGTAAAGAAAAAAAAAAACGAAGAAAAATTCTGAATTAGAAACTGATTATTTATTTGTGAGTTAGAAGGTTTTCAAATGTATTAGTGGGAGTAGAATCTGAGAGATTCTACATTGCAAAGTGCAGGTATCTAGGATTTAATTAATTCTGGGTAAAGGGAATAAGTTAGCGTTCTAGCGAAGTAAGTCTATTTGAAGAACCTCTTCATCTAGCGGGATGATTGTGAATTTTGTTGGCGTAGTAGATCCACGAGTGTTTTGTAAGCAATGAAGAACCAGCAAGTTTCCACTTAATGGCTTATAAGTGGAAATTTTAACCAACAAGGTAATGTTGGTAATAAAACATAAAGAGCTAAAAGTCGATCATTTTCTCACCGTAACATCTTCTGATCGTCCAATTCTAAAGTTCTCAATAATATCGATTCCCTGTTTTGGGAAATTGGGGGGTTTCCTCCACGTAAGCTTTTATTATCTATTTTCAAAGATGCTTTCAGCCTTTTTGAGGCCATTAACAGTACTGATAAAGAAACTTTATGGCGTGATAACTCTGGGGATATTAACGCCAGCGGGAGTGGTTGACCTTTGTAATATGTAATATGGTTCTACCCGAGACTTTCGGTGGAGTGCCTGAAGGATGTGCTTGGATCCACTAGGGATCCATCCCCAGTAGCATTAGCATGGCATGGAAAGAAACATCCTAAATGGATTCAAACGCGTTCAATGGTTTGCTAACATTTAACCCGCTGACCACTAGGTGATTGCGGATCGCTAACCATAAGGTTGGGTGGTATCCCACCTCTCTGTGTAATTTCTTCTATCCCAGAACCAGTTCTAGGTATAATATCAAGGCTGTGTGACCGATTTTAAAAAGTCTTTGTTCAGAAATTTTTTAAAGAACTTAGAAAATAGCTCTGGGTGGGGCCTAGGGGGTCAGGAGTGGGGGTTGGACCAAGAGGCTCCATACCTACTTAAGAGTTTAAAGGACTGCCTCTAAACTGACTGCTCTGGTTTTTTTGTGGGTCGGTCAGTCTGCTGAGACCATTCTCATGGAGGGAAGAGGGAAGGGAGGGAATTCTTCATCTAGCCCAGTTATGCTTAATGGTCCTAGGTACCTAAGTTGTATTTAGTTTGGTTTTGATCCCTCTAAAAGAGTTAGCTTTTTTTTGAAAATTTAATTTTAACTAACAAAAAACTAATAAATAAATATTATTACACTGAAAAATAATTAAAAATGTTCCCCTTTTAAACCTCCATAGCAGCTGGCTCAAATAATATAACATTTCTGCTTGAACTCTTTCATAAAATATCTTGCAGTTTGTTAAAATTGCCTTAGTCACTCATTTTAAACGTTTTAATGAGATAAATCTGAATAAAAATTAATTATAACTTATTAAACTATTACCCAGGGTGGATGGGTTTTTACCAAACCCAGTGAGTGAACTGAACATGGTAAAAAGCTTTAAAAAACTACAAATAGCAAAAAGAACTCTCTCTGGACTTTATTGAAGTATTTATACTAAGTTAAACAAAGGCATACTAGAGATGGCAAGTACGTTAAGGGCATTTTCTGCACGCCCAGTCCCTTATCATGGTCACTCTGGTGGAATTCCCTTACTTTGGGGGAAACGAGTTAAAAATGCTTCCCCCAGCAGTTTCAATAAATTACTAATTAGGGAGCTTTGTAAATACATATTTTAAACTCGGAGGGCAATATTTTCTCTCTGCAAAATAATTTTAACCATTTTGCCGGCAGTTTATAAACCTATCAAATTATTAAAATACACTGTCCACTGTCCGACACAACTTTCTTTCTAAACTCATTAATTGACGAGCATATGATTACTTATTCAATAGTTTATCATTATCATTTATTAGTGTTGTCAGGTTTTATTTAATTACTAGCATTCGCCCCGCGCTTCGCGAGTCAAAAGGAATTAGCGGCTGTATTATTAATATTTTATACGTCTATACCTATTGCTATCATAATATTTCTTTATTGAGTAGGCCATTTCATTAAATATATTACTTCATTCGTTATTATTTGATAAATCCAAGATGGCGGTCATATATATAAGTAATAGATACATACATATAAGTAATATCATACATAACATAAACATAACATAACATAACAACAACATAACATAACAACAACATATCATAACAAAAACATAACATAACATAACGTAACATCACACGTGTAAGTAATAAGTAATAGCACCTTTAATTTTCTTCTTTAGCTACCATTAGTCTATGAACGAAATTTCAGATCCGTATGTGCACTGGTAATAAGATAATAGTGTGTTAATAAATACAAGGTGGTCGTTATAATTCAATATGGTGGCCATATGTTGAAGTGAAAGTAAGTTTAATTTTTTTCTTTAGCTACAATAAGTCTGTGTACCAAATTTCAGATCTCTAGGTCCCCTAGAAACTGAGATAATTGAGTGTTGTTAAATCCAAGATGGTGGCTATAATTCGATATGGTGGTCATACTATATCGAAATTGTACCAAATTTTAAATCTCTATGTCGCGTCGATGGGAAGTAGGAGAATTAGTGATCAGTCAGTCAATTACTAAAGACAAATACTATATTCACCAATTAATATTATATTTTTTTAATTTCACCTGTTTATTATTAATACCTGAAAATATAGGAAAATGAAACCAAATTTATATTTATAGCCCAATATAGACAGTTTAATATGGCAATGAAGTTAATTTTATGTTTTATTTCGTATTTAATTTATAATAAAATTAATTTATGAACAAAAAACCCGAATGTTCTCGGTACGGTGTCAGATACAGTTTAGGGTGGTATATATACTCAAGTGGCCACTCTATATTATCGAGGAGGTTCGAAGTATTCACCAGCTTGACTGTGATATCGCAGCCTATCACACCTGTGATATAACAGCTCTGTTCCCTGAGTTCTCCAGCTCGATTTTTATCTCGCTATATGTGAGACTCTGTTGGGAGAATACGACCTAAACTTCCCCATTTTTTGGCTTATCATTTTTAAATTTTAAACAACTCCAACTAACATTTTGCATCCATTTTCTTTTTTAATTTTTTTTTTCAATATTATATTTTTATGGCAACGTAGCTTGTAGCTTCAGCTTTCTCTCCAATTTTAAAGTTTACAAACATGTAAGGGGTTTGCGATTTTGTTTATTTACAATTGATACGAAATATTTACATTGTATTGTTTAGATTCGTAGATAGTGAAAAATCGTACTGCGCGCATGCTTACAACTTTAGACTGGGACAAATTACCTTCTGTATCAGGTTATAAACTGATTTAACTATAAACAAATTTTTGGTAACCTATAACCAAGAGGAAGGCAATTTGTCCCATTGGAGCTACTATTTTACATATCTTCATGGAGTCCCCTTTTTTCCACAACCCTCCATCCAAAATAATTAAAGCTGTAATAGATATAATTTAGTTGTCTATGAGGTCACATGGATACTGTCTCTTTAGGCGTTTAGTAGGATTGTAATTGAATGGACCTGGGAAAACAGACTGTGGACTAGTGGATTGGAATGTTCGGAAAGGGAGTCGTGGTAGGATTTAAGGATTTACATCTGGAAATGGCTAGTTCACGGAAAAAAAGGTATTTTGAGGTCATTAATAATGACTAATGACTCATTATGAAGGATGAAATTAGATACATAAAAAAGGTGTGATCTATTTTTCTTAGGATCTAGGATTGGAGTGATTAGATGCGATAGGAATTGGAAGGTTTGGTGCACACCCCAGGAGTTCTATTTCATATTTTCCATATTGGTTTTAGGTTTCTGTGCAAATTACAAAAAGAAACCTTGTATATAACGGCTCTGTCTGTCTGTCTGTTGGCTTGTTTCAATTCGTAAACTACTATAGCTAGAAACATAAAATTTGGCGCANTTTGCGGTTCATAAAGAACTCGCGTAGAATAAATTTGTCTTTAGCTCTTATGTCGGGCACATTTGTTTTCAATATGGCTACCATGAAACATTTTCCTGGGAAGAAACTTCCATTTTCTTAATCTGCCTGAAAAGAGCTTTTTTCTGTCATCTTTTTTTTCAAAATGGTGACAAAGAATGGAAAATTTGTATTAATAGTTTATACTTATTCTTTTCCTACTCTTTAAAAACTAAAACAACGAAGTACAGCATTAGCATGTCATGCTGAAAAAACCTCTTTCTTAGTCGTCCGTTTTATTGGACGCCATCTTGAAAATATAAATTGTTAAATTTGTAAAAACTATACAGTTGTCACTAATGCTAAGATGCGCCAGTGTGCCAAATTTCGTTCAAATCTACCAATTTTTACGTAAATTATCGTTAGACAAACAAACTGACAACACACAAACTTCTCAAAGCCTATCTCTGAAATGAAGAACTGTCTACGC
Source organism: Gerris buenoi (assembly GCA_001010745.2). Taxonomy (NCBI): domain Eukaryota; kingdom Metazoa; phylum Arthropoda; class Insecta; order Hemiptera; family Gerridae; genus Gerris; species Gerris buenoi. The sequence goes on from KZ652078.1 coordinate 102,669, forward strand.
TTGTTCAATAATGATTATACCATATTTACTGTACGACAATATGTAAGCCACTTCAACATCTATGTAGATTTGAAAACAATATGAAACAACCTTACAACCTGCATTGTCTTTTTGAAAGTTTAAATTGAAGTTATATTTATAAAGTTGGAAATTTTTAAAAATTATCTTAATATTGTATAGGAAGAGAGCAAAAATTAAATTTACTTTTTATGTCTATAATAAATTTAAACCATAAACATATAATTAACGAAAAGATAAAACGACTAATTAGAACAAATAATTAACAGAATACAACACCAAAATAATGACAAAAAAAGGTAACTAAAGAGTATAACAGCCAATTAAAAAAACCCTCTTTTTTTTAGGAAAACACTTACTTTCAGGTGTCCAACGGCTAACGTAAATTAAAAGGTTTTCTGTCTAAACTTAATTATATATTAAACAAAAGATAAAAAGGAGTTACAATACTTTAAAGAAAGAGAACATCTATAAAAGTATAAGAAATTAAAAATAATCGAGGTAATTGAAAACCTTCTTTTAAAATAAGGGAAGAAAATGGGTGAAATAAGGTGTTAAAGGAATCTATGATAATAGTAATTAGAGTACGAAAGTTTTTAATTTATTTTTCTCTCTTTTACAGTCCTTATCAAAGACTGGGAACCTCATCAGCTTTACATATCTACTTGATTCGATTATCAGTGTAAAACAGTTGTCACCGTTATCAGTTTTGAACCAGTTATTTTGGTGTTGAGTTATTGGTTTTCTTAATATTGTAAGTGCATTTTACTCGATTCCACATTCCGCATCTACTCCTTGTGATCATCAGTATAAAACATATGTTACCTCTGTAGGTCGTAGGTATAGAACCTTATATTTTAGTATTTTAGGCGATTACTAGAGTGTTAATGACTTTAAAATGTAGAAAAACCATAATCATACAATAAATGCTAAGAATTAGAATATTTTGATCCTTGTCTGACCTGATAATTATTATTATTATTTTATTTTTTTATGAAGTTTATTCATTTTCTTTTTATCTAATCACCATCTTTATGACATCTGGTACTTCTTTAGACTGTTACTCTCCTTATTAAAAGAACAGAGGGGAGTAACAATTTGAAGAAGGTGTTCGGAATATTCTTTTTTAGACTGTTACCTCCTCTTATAAAAACAGAAGTGTGATCTTCCTTTGTCCCAAAGTACATTTGACTAAACATCCCTGAGTCTTAATAGTTATTTAAGTAATTTATTTTCTATTAACACCTATGGGAGTAACAATCTAAATAAGTACCTAATTTTATTTATGATGTAGCAAATTTTATAATCTATCAAGAATTTATGTTTTTGTTTAAATAGTCTCAGAATGTATTCATACAGTTGCAAAGCTATATTTACAAATTCAATCGTACTAGTTTTGCGGTTCATAAAGAACTCGCGTAGAATAAATTTGTCTTTAGCTCTTATGTCGGGCACATTTGTTTTCAATATGGCTACCATGAAACATTTTCCTGGGAAGAAACTTCCATTTTCTTAATCTGCCTGAAAAGAGCTTTTTTCTGTCATCTTTTTTTTCAAAATGGTGACAAAGAATGGAAAATTTGTATTAATAGTTTATACTTATTCTTTTCCTACTCTTTAAAAACTAAAACAACGAAGTACAGCATTAGCAAGTCATGCTGAAAAAACCTCTTTCTTAGTCGTCCGTTTTATTGGACGCCATCTTGAAAATATAAATTGTTAAAGAGGTCACATGGATACTGTCTCTTTAGCCGTTTAGTAGGATTGTAATTGAATGGACCTGGGAAAACAGACTGTAGACGAGTGGATTGGAATGTTCGGAAAGGGAGTCGTGGTAGGATTTAAGGATTTATATATCTGGAAATGGCTAGTTCACGGAAAAGGTATTTTGAGGTCATTAATAATGACTAATGACTCATTATGAAGGATGGAATTAGATACATAAAAAGGGTGTGATCTATTTTTCTTAGGATCTTGGATTGGAGTGATTACATGCGATAGGAATTGGAAGGTTTGGTGCAAACCCCAGGAGTTCTATTTCATATTTTCCATATTGGTTTTAGGTTTCTGTGCAAATTACAAAAAGAAACCTTGTATATAACGGCTCTGTCTGTCTGTCCGTTGGCTTGTTTCAATTCGTAAACTACTATAGCTAGAAACATAAAATTTGGCGTACGGGTGCATCTCGGCAAGTGAGGCAACTGGACACATTTTGGAGTTTTTACATTTAATATTTCCAAGATGGAGGCCCGGACAATATGGCGGATGAATAAAAAAAAGTTTTTAGTTACCATAGCATGATATACATCAATTTAAAGGTCTTGAAGTGTAGAAAANAAAATGGTGACAAAGAATGGAAAATTTGTATTAATAGTTTATACTTATTCTTTTCCTACTCTTTAAAAACTAAAACAACGAAGTACAGCATTAGCATGTCATGCTGAAAAAACCTCTTTCTTAGTCGTCCGTTTTATTGGACGCCATCTTGAAAATATAAATTGTTAAATTTGTAAAAACTATACAGTTGTCACTAATGCTAAGATGCGCCAGTGTGCCAAATTTCGTTCAAATCTACCAATTTTTACGTAAATTATCGTTAGACAAACAAACTGACAACACACAAACTTCTCAAAGCCTATCTCTGAAATGAAGAACTGTCTACGCTTGTTCAATAATGATTATACCATATTTACTGTACGACAATATGTAAGCCACTTCAACATCTATGTAGATTTGAAAACAATATGAAACAACCTTACAACCTGCATTGTCTTTTTGAAAGTTTAAATTGAAGTTATATTTATAAAGTTGGAAATTTTTAAAAATTATCTTAATATTGTATAGGAAGAGAGCAAAAATTAAATTTACTTTTTATGTCTATAATAAATTTAAACCATAAACATATAATTAACGAAAAGATAAAACGACTAATTAGAACAAATAATTAACAGAATACAACACCAAAATAATGACAAAAAAAGGTAACTAAAGAGTAAACAGCCAATTAAAAAAACCCTCTTTTTTTTAGGAAAACACTTACTTTCAGGTGTCCAACGGCTAACGTAAATTAAAAGGTTTTCTGTCTAAACTTAATTATATATTAAACAAAAGATAAAAAGGAGTTACAATACTTTAAAGAAAGAGAACATCTATAAAAGTATAAGAAATTAAAAATAATCGAGGTAATTGAAAACCTTCTTTTAAAATAAGGGAAGAAAATGGGTGAAATAAGGTGTTAAAGGAATCTATGATAATAGTAATTAGAGTACGAAAGTTTTTAATTTATTTTTCTCTCTTTTACAGTCCTTATCAAAGACTGGGAACCTCATCAGCTTTACATATCTACTTGATTCGATTATCAGTGTAAAACAGTTGTCACCGTTATCAGTTTTGAACCAGTTATTTTGGTGTTGAGTTATTGGTTTTCTTAATATTGTAAGTGCATTTTACTCGATTCCACATTCCGCATCTACTCCTTGTGATCATCAGTATAAAACATATGTTACCTCTGTAGGTCGTAGGTATAGAACCTTATATTTTAGTATTTTAGGCGATTACTAGAGTGTTAATTACTCCATAATATGATCCTCAGTTCATCAGTATCAATATTTCGTTGTTTCATGCAACTGGTACTGGTGGTTAGTTCAGGCGATTGTTGACTTTTGATAAAGACTCTTCTCGATGTGATCATCAGTATAAAACTTATATCGCCTCTCTGGGTTTCAACCTTATATTTCGATGTTTCATGCAACAGGTGGTTAGTTCAAATGATTGTTGACTATTTATACAGACTTCTCGATGTGATCATCAGCATAAAAAGTATCTCACAATCTCACCTCTCTAGGTTTTTAACCTTATATTTCGGTGTTTTAGACAATTACTGGTACATTTAGGACTCCATAATATGATCATCAGTATGAAACATATATCATCACTGTGGGATTCGAACCTTATATTTCATGTTTCATACAATAATATGTGCTTAGTTCAGGTGATTTTATACTATTAATACAGACTACTCGATGTGATCATCAGTATAAAACGTATATCTCCTCAGTGTTTCGAATCTTACATTTCGTTGTTTCATGCAACATGTGGTTTAGTTCAGGTGTTATATTTGTATACTATTGATACACTCTACTCAATGTGATCATCTGTATAAAACGTATCTTACCTCTATGGGTTTTGAACCATTAATTTCTTTGTTACATGCAACAGGCAGTTGCACATATACTAAATTTTTTCTTGAAAACCTAATTTATATCAATTATTTTGTTACAGAGCATCCAAGGCCAAGAAGTGGAGATTACTCATCTGTTGAATCTTACAATAAAGAGGTAAAAAGTTAAAAAATAATCTATATTTTAGTAAAGATTACTTATTTATAATTTAATTTAATGATAAAAATCCATTAAGCGATGATTCAATAGTAATAATTATTACATCACATTTTGTTTGTGAACACGGTGAGAATTACATCGCATTGTATTTAATAAATACGTTAAACTATAACAATTACATCGCATTGTGTTTGATAAATACGTTAAACGATGATAATTACATCGCATTGTTTAATAAATACGTTAAACGGTATGACAATGACATCGCATTGTGTCTAATAAATACGTTAAACGATGACAATGACATGGCATTGTGTTTAATAAATACGTTAAACAATGATAATTACAAAGCATATGTCTTTGGTTATTTCGTTAAACGATATAATTGCAGTCCATTGAGTGTCTGATATAATTACGTTAAACGATGATGGTTAGATGGCATTGTGTTTAGTGATTGCGTTAAACGATATTATACAAAGCAATATGTTTGATGAAAACGTTAAACGATGACAATTACATCACATTATGTTTGATGAATACGTTAAAACCAGATGTCTCCAAACAACGGCCAAAATCCGGGCCGCCACGCCGCAAAAGAAGTTTTTAAATGAACCTAAACAATGCAAAGTTATAAGTTCTTCATAATCAAATGCCATTTCAAACAACAATAAACATCAGCACAGCACGATTCTTATTGAAGTTTTTTTTGGCCGAAATTTAGTGTGCTTATCCTGTTATCGCCTATTATTGTGAAGTCCCATTGCGAAAATGTTGCTTACATAATCTGGGCCGCTATGGACCATCCTTGATCCTGCCCATCAACCAAAAAGATTGAAGACACCCTGACCTGAATTGTGTTTGTTGATTGCGTTAAACGATATAATTACAGCGCATTGTGTGTCTAGTGTCTGATGAATATACTTTAAACGACGGTAATTATAATAATTGTTGTTTGACGATAAAAATGTTGTTAAGCTGAGACTACACAGCAGATGTAATAATGTGTGTGTTTTAAAAGTAAAATGGAATTTCTAGAGGATTTTTTGTTAGATAACAGTATAACTTACAATGTAAGCTCAACAACCAAAAAGAAGAATCTAGTGAAAGGAATCCCTTTTTCTTTTATTTCTATACAATATTATTTTCAATCTCTCGGAAGAAGTAACCGATAGTTCACGAAAGGTCAGCTCTATCTTTACCAAAGTCTCTTTCGTAATGTAAACATAAAATTTTATATATATAT
>KZ652078.1:108408-121305 GCA_001010745.2 Gerris buenoi
ATATATATATATATATATATATATATATATATAATATATATATAAAATCAATTTTATATGAATGATGATAATGTACATATTTTAAAAATAAGTATACAAATAAATGGTTGTTGCGACCTTATAAGCTGATTGAGGTGACGTGAAGTTTATAAAAATCGATGAAGTTATACTTGGGATTTTTTTTAAGGATACACAAGGTGAAGAGTGAAATGAAATATGAAATAAATTATAGGTGTGACATCACTGCAGTGGAATAAAGAGATGAAATCATCCTGGGGTTAACCTTACAGGTACTTCGTCTTACTAGCTTTAAGTAGAGAGCTCCGAAAAAAATGATTTTTTTTACATAAATTAGTGAAACCTATTATCAGATATAAAAAAATTAATTTGACATAGATGCTAGTAATATATTTGTTAATTTTGACATGGTCTATATGTTTAATATGTGGATATTTTTATGTAATTTTTTTAAAAAATCAAGAAAACCATTGTAGATGCAAAAGATTTTTTTAAAAAAATATTATTATATTTAATTAAATGATCGGCTTAAAAGTTAATTAATCATACGGCCACGGCCGATGTAGCCTATTTGTAACCATATGTGTAGGATCGTATATAAGCTGGAAAATTTTATGTATAAATAATTTATGTTTTTTTTCTGTATTTTGATCGAAATTGCATACTTTATAGATACTTTTTATTTAATACTTTTTTCTCTTAATAAATAAATAATTTTATATGTATGTATATCTTGGATCTTATGCCACATTTATAGAAAGGGGGAAAAATTAAAATATTTTTATCCTATCCAAGATGTGACGACACCTGATGCTACTAAATTTTATTGATAGCAGAGCCCATCCAAAATCTAACCGCTCTCGATACTACTAAATTTTATTCGTAGGAGGGCCCATTTAAGGTGTGACAACTTCATATGCTACTAAACTTTATTGATAGGAGAGCCCATCCAAGATGTGACCATTCTTTATGCTACTAAACTTTTTTGATGATATTTTGATATGGGAGGCCATCCAAAATGTAACCTCTCCTGCTGCTATCAAACATTATTTAGGAGAGCCCATCCAAAAATTTACCCCTCCTTGTTCTACTAAACTTTATTGATGTGAGAGCCCATCCAAAATCTGGCCAATCCTGATACTAGTAAACGTTATTGATTGGAGAGACCATCCAAGATTTTACGACTCCTTATGCTACTAAACTTTATTGATAAGAGAGCCCAACTAAGATGTGGCTCCTTATGCTACTAAACTTTATTGATAAGAGAGCTCAACTAAGATGTGACTCCTTATGCTGCTAAACTTTATTGATAAGAGAGCCCAACTAAGACGTTACTCCTTATGCTACTAAACTTTATTGATAGGAAAGCCCAACTAAGATGTTACTCCTTATGCTACTAAACTTTATTGATAGGAGAGCCCATCCAAGATTTTACCACTCCTTATGCTACTAAACTTTATTGATAGGAGAGTCTATCCAAAATGTGACCACTCCTTATGCTACTAAACTTTATTGATAGGAGAGCCCATCCAAGATTTTACCACTCCTTATGCTACTAAACTTTATTGATAGGAGAGCCCATCCAAGATGTAACCACTCCTGATACTAAACTTTATTGATAGGAGACTCAACTGTTCTATTATGCTAGCTGGCATAGCATCTTTTATATTATTTAATCGTTTGTTTGTTGCAGGAGGATTCAGGAGTATCCAACAGAAGAAAGTGGAAGGTTACCAGGTCCTTCACATCGGATACTTCTCCTGCATCCCAATCTCAACAGAGTTCAGCCAGTTCCTCTCCTAACAGTATGTTAACTATTTATTTATTTATTTTTCATGGTTATGTTTTAGTTCTGGGGTACAGAAGAAATTTTCGTTACGCAAGAAATGACACGAAAAATGTGACGCTTTAAAATATCGTGCGAGGAAGTTAGAATTTAACTGGAGGTCGATAGGTTTTAATTTATAGTACAATGTTTTGACGATAGGCTTGAAGTTTCAATAAACTACATGCAAAATGCGACTTTTATAAGTTGTTCCAGGAAGATGGAATATAGTAGGAGGTAGATTGGTTCCATAAGGCAAATGTATTCTGATTTTCTTCACTTAATGAACAAACATTGAAATCTCGATGAGTGGATTCAATGCCTAAAAACAGATCTATGATTCACTGTTTTTCCAAATGAGTATTTTGGTTTGTTTTTAGGGTTTCGAGGTCATCCTTGTAACCCTTATGCTTTTGTTTGTTCCGATTTTTTTGTTTGTTGATCCTGAAGTATATCTCCTGACCCTGACCTATTTTAGCTTGAGATTTTAAATTTGTTATACGTTATACAAGTTCAACATTTTTTCCCGAAAACAGAAAAAATATTGTGAACTTTACAATTCAAAATTTCTTCGATCTGCTAGCAATTGTGTACTGATCGCAACCGTTTTAATTTTTGAGTGGGATGTAATTTTGAAGGTATTAAAATGTAGATCACATATATACAGCATTTCCAAAATGGCGGCCATTTTACCCCCCAAAAACGAAATAAGTGCATTCCTAAGATGCTATTGGATAATATGCACACCTTATTCCTCTAAGTGCAACTTGTTGCACACATTTTAATAAAAAAAGAAAAGAATGTAAAAAATATGAATTTTTATGACTGAAGAAACCCTTTTAGTACCTTGTTGGCAAGTACATTCACGGTGGTTTTTTTTTTTTATTTCTTCATCTTTAATATTAATTTTTTATCAATTTTTAACTCTAGCAAAAAAAAAAAAAAACAATCTTGAATTTTCTGGAGATTACTCTAGTGTGAAACTAGTTTTAGTTTAGGTGTTAGTGCGGCATTGAATAGCACCGTTGGAAGTAAATGCCGTTATAAAATTATACAAGGCCGTATTTCATACTGGCGAAACAGATGCGCCTGTAAAGAGCATAACCTTCTTACTACCAAAAATTAGAGCTTGTAATCACTATGTATATTAGAGGTGGGTCAAAAATAACATAACAGTTAAAAATAACCTGTTATTGTAAGGTAACTATTCCTCAGATAACTTAATATTGAAAAATACCTGTTATTGATTATTGGCGAAACAGATGCGCCTGCAAAGAGCATAACTATCTTACTACCAAAATTAGAGCTCGTAATCACTTTGTATATAAATATATTATGTACTTCTTTAGATTGTTACTCCCCTATGTTTTTTTTTATTATAAAAAATTCAAATATTTTAGAAAGTTCTTAGTCTAAATAACAATTAAGGCAAAGGGATGTTTAATCCAATGTACTTTAGGACAAAGGAATATCACACTTCTGTTTTCATAAGGGGAGTAACAGTCTAAATAAGAATATTCTCTGTACACCTTCTTTAGATTATATCTTCCCTATGTTTTTTTTAGAATATAAATTGTTAAATATTCATAATTTTGTTCGTCTAAATAACTATTAAGACAAAGGAATGGTTAGTTCAATGCACTTTGGGACAAAGGAATATCACACTTCTGTTTTTATTAGGGGAGCAATAGTCTAAAGAAGATCATTCCGTGCATCTTCTTTTGGCTGTTACTCCCCTACAATCTAACAATCTAAAGAAGAGACAAATTGTGTATTCTACTTTTGTTCATCTAATCTTATTTTTTTTTTCTTAATTAAAGATTTGTTGTTAACAATTATGCATTTTTATTTCAGCATATTGTGTAAAGAAAGATTTGAAGGAACAGAAGCCAATTTCCACAGTCTGTTTGAATCGAATACTGAAAATCTACAGAAATTGAAAAAGTTTGATCATTCTGATGAAAATGTTCCTCAGCTTAAAAATCTTCTTTTGAGTTTTCTTCAGATTACTTATAACTTGTTTTACGACAAGCAGTTTCCTCAGAATGAGGTATTCATTTGAATTATCTTTTACTATTGAACATATAAAAATGTTAATTTATACTGTCTTGCTTACTTGGTCTGCTTACTTACTTGCTACTNATTTTCAGCGCTTTATTTACAATCTGTTTTTTTATTTCATTTTATTTTGATTTGTTTGACAAACAAACGACATCAGAATTTTAAACAATCTAAACAAAACGAAATTATTAAAAAATACCGTCATCAAACAAATTTAATTTGGTGAATATATTTTCATTTTTTTTTTTATACCAAATGCAATTTGCTTTAAAATTAGACAATTGTAAAAAATGTAATCAACATATTTCTACATCGGGATTGAATATTTTTAATTTATTAATTTTTTTTTACGCATTCAATCTGTCCGTATTTATATTTAGTGTTTATGCAGGAGTTCTCTCTTTCTCTTTAAACTTTTTATTGCACAGTACATCTCTTCTTACTGAGTAAATCAGATTTAAACCTCTGTCTCAACTCCTAAACTGACTCTTTCTCTTTCACACTTCATCTCTCCTTACTGAGTAAGTCAGATTTAAACCTCTGCTAATTATTTATCTTGGTCCGTAGGCCAAGCGCAAAAAACGTGCGCGAATAATTACGGCGTGTAATTATTTGTCTAAATAACTATTAAGACAAAGGGATGTTAAGTCCTATGTACTTAAGGTTAAAGGAATATCACACTTCTATTTTTATTAGGAGAGTAACAGTCTAAAGAAGGACATTCCATACACCTTCTTTAGATTGTTACTCCCCTCTGTTTTTCTTATTAGAAGAGTAACAATCTAAAGAAGTGCCGATGTTATTTAATTTTAAAAATCAAAAATATCAATTACAAATGTCTTCATTGATATCGGAAAGAAGAAAATGAATAATTTTGTATAAACTACAAAGATGGACATCCTTTCCATTGTCAAAGATACCTGGCTACAGGAATTCCTATAAAATTATTAAATTACCCTCTTATTTACTCGGAAGAGGTAAATTATCGGTTCGACAACCTACAGGATTCACTGAGTTTTTTCACTATACATATTTTCCTTCCTTTGTACCATGTTCCTACAATGATATCATTAACTGAATGATTCGATGTAAATTATAACGGATCTCAAATTATCTCTATCTTTATTTAAAATTTAATTATTTCTAGCCTGTAATTCTCTTTAATTCTCTTCTTACTGAGTAAGACAGATTTAAACCTCTGTCTCAACTCCTACACTGATTCTTTCTCTTTCACACTTCATCTCATCTTACTGAGTAAGACAGATTTAAACCTCTGTCTCAACTCCTACACTGACTCTTTCTCTTTCACAGCTTAATGAACAAACATTGAAATCTCGATGAGTGGATTCAATGCCTAAAAACAGATCTATGATTCACTGTTTTTCCAAATGAGTATTTTGGTTTGTTTTTAGGGTTTCGAGGTCATCCTTGTAACCCTTATGCTTTTGTTTGTTCCGATTTTTTTGTTTGTTGATCCTGAAGTATATCTCCTGACCCTGACCTATTTTAGCTTGAGATTTTAAATTTGTTATACGTTATACAAGTTCAACATTTTTTCCCGAAAACAGAAAAAATATTGTGAACTTTACAATTCAAAATTTCTTCGATCTGCTAGCAATTGTGTACTGATCGCAACCGTTTTAATTTTTGAGTGGGATGTAATTTTGAAGGTATTAAAATGTAGATCACATATATACAGCATTTCCAAAATGGCGGCCATTTTACCCCCCAAAAACGAAATAAGTGCATTCCTAAGATGCTATTGGATAATATGCACACCTTATTCCTCTAAGTGCAACTTGTTGCACACATTTTAATAAAAAAAAGAAAAGAATGTAAAAAATATGAATTTTTATGACTGAAGAAACCCTTTTAGTACCTTGTTGGCAAGTACATTCACGGTGGGTTTTTTTTTTATTTCTTCATCTTTAATATTAATTTTTTATCGATCTTATGCCACATTTATAGAAAGGGGGAAAAATTAAAATATTTTTATCCTATCCAAGATGTGACGACACCTGATGCTACTAAATTTTATTGATAGCAGAGCCCATCCAAAATCTAACNTATAATATAATATTTTCTAAACGCATCCTTATTTCAAATATATAACCTTGGTTTTAAAAGAATGAAATTAGTCAAACTCACCACACTTTCAATCCTGTCAGATTTATTATTTATTTTTTAAAAAATAAAAATACATAAATAAAAAATATGTATTAAATAGAGGTCAGGGTTATATCTATACGAACATCCTTTCTGACTTTGAAAAAAGTGAGAGTTGGTTAGTTAGATTTCGCTTCGACTAACTAGGCAGAATCTATTTTGCATATTTAAGCAATCTTAGAATAGAAATCTTGATATAAGAAATAAACGATAGAGAGAAAGAGAATGAGATGAATAGCTTTAAAGTCGATTTTAATCGCTTCTTATTAAATTGATATAATATCTCTCCTGTACAAGTTAAAAAACTAATAATATAAATTGTAAAAAAAAAGTTAAAAATAATAATAAATAGAAAGTTATAATTTTTTTTAAATTCTAAAGTGCTAAATGACTTTTTAAATTTTTAAGTTGCTTGAGTCATTTTATTTTAAGAAAGTAGGACACAAACAGAATAAGGTATCATTTACTAATTAAGTTATGAACACCTTCTGATAGTTAATTACTTAAATTACCTAATAAGTAGAAAGGTACTTTTAAATTGTACGTTTAACGTGTTATTATTTTTATTTTAGGAGTTTGTTTTTTTTTTTTTTTTTAGAAAGCAGCAACTTAAATAGAAGATGTCATTTTTTAATTAAGAATTTTAAACAATCTAAACAAAACGAAATTATTAAAAAATACCGTCATCAAACAAATTTAATTTGGCCGCTAACTAATTTTTGATCTCAGGATAATGATAAAGTTTAATTGCCTAATATAATAAATCTTTTTAGTTTGTTGCCACTCCTTGTGGTTGTTTTGTGTTGCTCTCATTTGTTGTTACTGGCTTATGTTTATTATAATAAGTTAGTTTGCTTTGTCTGTTGTAATAATTCTTTGTAGTCTTGAACTAAATAAGTAAGTTCCTTTGCCAATTATAATTCATTTTAGTTTGTTGCACTTCTTGTTGTTGTTTATAGTTGCTCTAATTTGATGTTATCTTCTTACATTTAAACTAAGTAAGTTTGTTTGCCTATTATAATGCTTCGTTGTAGTTTATTGCACTTCTTTTCTTGTTAGTAATACTTTGTTGTTACTGTCTTTCATTTAAAATAAGTAAGATTACTTGACTATTATAATAATTATTTGTAGTTTGTTGCACTCCTTGCTGTTTTTTCTTTGTTGCTCTAATTTGTTGTTATCGTCTCATGTTTAAAATGAGTAAGTTTACTTGACTATTATAATAATTCTTTGCAGTTGGTTGCACTCCTTGCTATTGTTTATTGTTGCTCTAATTTGTTGTTATTGTCTTACAATTAAAATAAGTAATTTTACTTGACTATTATAATAACTCGTAATAGTTTGTTGCACTCATTGTTGCGATGTTTCTTGTTAGCAATAATTTGTTTTTATTTTCTTATATTTAAATTTACAGTACAATTTGCTGAAAACGAATTAAATTTTGCTGAAAGATGGCTAAAAGTATTAAAATAATGCATTGTCATCGTGCTCTGAGCTATTCTAAAAGTTTTAAATGTCTAGCTACTCGGGAAGTTAGTTAAAAATCAATTGTAAGATTTGTACTGGACAAACAAACAAACAAGAAAGCAAGCTAATAAAAACGTAGTAAAAAGTAAGTTTTCTTATCTATTATAATAAATTCTTTGTAGTTTGCTGCACTCCTTGTTGGTCACAATTTGTTGTTATTGTATTACGTTTAAAATAAGTAATCTTGTACTATAATATAGACACTTTTTTGGACACGAAGCAACTGCCAAATTGCATTTCCAAAACACTTCCTCCTCTTTATTTTCAGCGCTTTATTTACAATCTGTTTTTTTATTTCATTTTATTTTGATTTGTTTGACAAACAAACGACATCAGAATTTTAAACAATCTAAACAAAACGAAATTATTAAAAAATACCGTCATCAAACAAATTTAATTTGGTGAATATATTTTCATTTTTTTTTTTATACCAAATGCAATTTGCTTTAAAATTAGACAATTGTAAAAAATGTAATCAACATATTTCTACATCGGGATTGAATATTTTTAATTTATTAATTTTTTTTTACGCATTCAATCTGTCCGTATTTATATTTAGTGTTTATNATTTAAACCTCTGTCTCAACTCCTACACTGACTCTTTCTCTTTCACACTTCATCTCTTCTTACTGAGTAAGTCAGATTTAAACCTCTGTCTCAACTCCTAAACTGACTCGTTCTCTTTCACACTTCATCTCTCCTTACTGAGTAAGTCAGATTTAAACCTCTGCCTGGACACTTCTTCTTGCTCTGCAATAAAATTACTTTCTGTTAGGGGAATCCCCTGCTTTGCAATAAATACACAATAGCAAACGATTTAATCATTTCCTTATCTCTTTTTCTTATTAATTCGCACATTATAATTTTCTTTATCACCATTTAACATTTATAAATAATTAATAAGTAAAAAAAAAAAATTCTTTGTGTTCCGCTATAATAAAACGTTTATTAATTATAATTCCTGTGTATATAATATCATGAAATTAATTTTTTTATAGAATATAATTAACCGTAATTTTTTGTTCTACTTTTTCTGCAAAGAAAAAAAAATCTATGAACTATCCACTTCTTCAGAAGATAAACTTTTAAACTACCTATATTATATATTATTAATTTTTTTTTAAGAATCATAATATTACTTTATTATAAAATTACATTTATTATCATCCGTAATTACTTATAGATTATGTCAATATACTTTTTGTAAAACTTTCATTTCCTGTAATTACTATTGCCATTCATGACTTTTTTTTGTCTTTTCCTTCCTTCTTTATTGCTAAAGATTATTCATTGATTCTTTTTTGATTTATTCATTCAATAGTTAATTCAATTTCAATCATAGTAAAACGTTGTGCATCCTTCTTGATGACGGTACATTGATTGCACGAAACCTTACCAATAGCAAGATTAGTGTTATGTTTTGATTTTGTTTATAATCAACTTTTAATAATAACAATTAAAGAGAAAGTATGTATTAATAGTCTTCCATTTTTATTTTTTTTATTTTTAGCAAAATATATTTTTGTTAATAGATTATAGTTTAATGAGAATAATATATTATAATAAATTTCTTTTTTACCTAATTATTTTACGTCCAGATCAATACATTATTAAGTTATTGCAGTTCGAGAAATCCGGCTAAATATTAGTGTAAAATATGTTTGACTTCTTCAGGATTCGAACTCATAAGATATGGTATTTGGCCTAGGTTTCATTTTCAGAGTTAGTGCTTATCACTAGGCTACGCTGGTCCTTAATAATATCACATATCTTGTCTAACTACCATCAAGCTATAGAATTTCGTATATATGTTAATCTTTTAGTGCCTTTTAAGAATATGTGGTCCATGGAGGACAATGTAATTTTCATGATCCTGAGTAGAAAATTTGTTAGTAGACTAAAATTCAAGTTGATATAAGGGTGTCACTTAATAGGTTAGCCATTTAAATATTACTCCAAATTAAAGTGGTCACCTTATTAAGTGACAAACTAACATCAAATTTACTTTTGGTCCGCTAACTAATTTTTGAACTCAGGATAATGATAAAGTTTAATTGCCTAATATAATAAATCTTTTTAGTTTGTTGCCACTCCTTGTGGTTGTTTTGTGTTGCTCTCATTTGTTGTTACTGGCTTATGTTTATTATAATAAGTTAGTTTGCTTTGTCTGTTGTAATAATTCTTTGTAGTCTTGAACTAAATAAGTAAGTTCCTTTGCCAATTATAATTCATTTTAGTTTGTTGCACTTCTTGTTGTTGTTTATAGTTGCTCTAATTTGATGTTATCTTCTTACATTTAAACTAAGTAAGTTTGTTTGCCTATTATAATGCTTCGTTGTAGTTTATTGCACTTCTTTTCTTGTTAGTAATACTTTGTTGTTACTGTCTTTCATTTAAAATAAGTAAGATTACTTGACTATTATAATAATTATTTGTAGTTTGTTGCACTCCTTGCTGTTTTTTCTTTGTTGCTCTAATTTGTTGTTATCGTCTCATGTTTAAAATGAGTAAGTTTACTTGACTATTATAATAATTCTTTGCAGTTGGTTGCACTCCTTGCTATTGTTTATTGTTGCTCTAATTTGTTGTTATTGTCTTACAATTAAAATAAGTAATTTTACTTGACTATTATAATAACTCGTAATAGTTTGTTGCACTCATTGTTGCGATGTTTCTTGTTAGCAATAATTTGTTTTTATTTTCTTATATTTAAATTTACAGTACAATTTGCTGAAAACGAATTAAATTTTGCTGAAAGATGGCTAAAAGTATTAAAATAATGCATTGTCATCGTGCTCTGAGCTATTCTAAAAGTTTCAAATGTCTAGCTACTCGGGAAGTTAGTTAAAAATCAATTGTAAGATTTGTACTGGACAAACAAACAAACAAGAAAGCAAGCTAATAAAAACGTAGTAAAAAGTAAGTTTTCTTATGTATTATAATAAATTCTTTGTAGTTTGCTGCACTCCTTGTTGGTCACAATTTGTTGTTATTGATTACGTTTAAAATAAGTAATCTTGTACTATAATATAGACACTTTTTTGGACACGAAGCAACTGCCAAATTGCATTTCCAAAACACTTCCTCCTCTTTATTTTCAGCGCTTTATTTACAATCTGTTTTTTTATTTCATTTTATTTTGATTTGTTTGACAAACAAACGACATCAGAATTTTAAACAATCTAAACAAAACGAAATTATTAAAAAATACCGTCATCAAACAAATTTAATTTGGTGAATATATTTTCATTTTTTTTTTTATACCAAATGCAATTTGCTTTAAAATTAGACAATTGTAAAAAATGTAATCAACATATTTCTACATCGGGATTGAATATTTTTAATTTATTAATTTTTTTTTACGCATTCAATCTGTCCGTATTTATATTTAGTGTTTATGCAGGAGTTCTCTCTTTCTCTTTAAACTTTTTATTGGTCGACTGCCAACATTTCCTCACTGATGTATCAGCCAACAATATGTATATATATATATATATATATATATACATATTGTTGGCTGATACATCAGTGAGGAAATGTTGGCAGTCGACCAATAAAAAGTTTAAAGAGAAACAGAGAACTCCTGCATAAACACTAAATATAAATACGGACAGATTGAATGCGTAAAAAAAAAATTAATAAATTAAAAATATTCAATCCCGATGTAGAAATACGTTGATTACATTTTTTACAATTGTCTAATTTTAAAGCAAATTGCATTTGNCAAATGGATGATTGAAAAGCAACTCTTTGACACTTTTTTTTATTTGTGTATGTTTTGCGTACATTTTTAAATTATTTTGAATTTATGTCCTGAGAATTCACTGTAGAATTTCAGGTGAAAAAATATTTTCATTTCATTGTCAACAACCAATGAGTGTTTGTTATAAATTTAAAGTTTTTCTCTTCCTTTGAATCGAAGTTATAGTCTGTGCGCGGGAAATTGAGTGACACACAGATTGACCAATCTCTGAGGGAAAAAATAAAGCCACTACATTGACCTTCTTACATGGTTAACCAGAGTACAAATCTTGAGCTCTCATTGGCTCCCCACCCCATTTGCTACACAGTTTTTTCTGTGCTGTCAACGCACTAACTCTCGTTTGGCGCACAGACTGTAATTATGTTTAGACTTTAATTTCTTGGTACTTTTTCTTAAATCTTTGAATCTACTCTTAAATAAACTAATCTCTCCGATTAATTGTGAGTATAGTGTAGAAGAGTGGCTGAGGTAGTAGGGGTATGCGCACTACTATCCCTTTCCTTGTCTCTCTGACTTTCTTATATACCTACTCTCAATTTCTCCCTTACCCCTCTAATCCCCCTCACTCTGTTTACCCACGGTTTAGTATGTCACTCTCAAGGTTCCTCTTTTCCCCCTGGACTATCCCCCCCCTTCTCTCCTAACTCGCTCTTTCACACAGTTTTGTATATCACTCTCACTGAACTCGTTTGTTTACAAACTTTTTTAATAATATAGATAGAAATATAGGTAATACATAAAAAAAAAATAATCATAATGATAGAATAATTTAGAGATAATGGTATTCGTAAAATGATCGTGAGATCACTGTCTAGTTAATAATAGGGATTCATAACAAGAAGTTTAGGTATAACTATAAATTAAAATAAATAACAATAGGTATAGTATAATTTTAAGTTTAGACGTAGCCGTAGCCAATGTATTGTAGGCGTCAGGTAAACTAAACAAGTTGTTACACTCAATTCTGTAACCGAATCTTCTACCTTAAAATAACAAAACTCCATCCAACTTACCAAGAAACTAATCTACAAGTTTATTTCATCGCCGATAGATTGCATGATTGCATATTATTATTATTATCTGGTAAATTATCTTTAACTTATGTGTAGAGTTTGATTTCTCGGAGATTTTGTCTTATTTACAGCTTCGGTTACATTATACACGTTCTGAATACGGCAAATATTAAGTATTTTAAATATTTTATTTGTTATCAATTATTATTGAAAATTTCATCAAAATTTATAAAAATAATTCTCCATCGACCTCTCGACTCGTGAGGTAAACCTACCTCTCGACTCTATTCAGATATAGATATTTTCTCAAGAACCATTTAAGGCGGAGTTACACATGCCTGTAGCTTGAACAAAAATATGCCAGCTACTTGCACATGGATATGTTAAATGGCACGCCTATAGCTGGCAAGCAAGCAGATAAAAAACAATAAAAATCCTTGGTGTCCCTGTTACTGGCCAATACCCTCTTTTGGCATGCAAGCTACTTCCCCACTTTGACAGAGTGTGTGTGTATCTTCGCCTTT
>KZ652078.1:243236-253969 GCA_001010745.2 Gerris buenoi
GGGGGGGGGGGGTTCCCTGCACACTATACTGATTTGCTAATGCAAAAGCTGTCGGTGGTTTTTAACTTTGAGTCGTTTGAATAATAAGTTTAAACGTGATCTTATACAATTGTATATCTTTGTTGAAGAGAATTATTTGAAGCATGTTGTTGCATACGTTAGTAGGATTAATATATATTCACATCAAATTAAAACACCCTAAAGAGGGCGAAGTAATCAAACCGGCCTGTTTTAACATAATAATCACTTATAACATGTTTTAAACAATTTTTTTTGTTGTTATTAATAAGTGACATATATAAGTGCGGCACATAAGTTCCTCGCGTCTTAATACTAAAGAAAGATGTAAGGAGTAAGAGTAAAATATATATAGTACTAAAACATTTAGTTATATATAAGATGATCCAATGTGTGCAGAATATTGATATTTATAATATAGGTACATACATTTCATTAATGTCGGATGTGTATAGTTTTAAAAATATATGTGTTAATAGAACTAGGACAAAAAGAGTGTGTGAGAGGAAGCAATGTGTGCAAAATATTGATATTAATATTGGACCATCTTTTGGCTAACTATAACCTTTAGCTTATTCATAAAATAATAATTACATTCGAATTATTATTATTATTAATTATTGTTAATGATGAGTAAATTAAAATTTATTCTCGTTGCCGAAATACGAACCACGAAGCCCTGTGCTTACAGTGAGATCAGGGTTCGTAATTCACAGGAATCCCTGGTTTACATTAAGTTACAAGTTACGGGTTCGTAATTCACATGAATTCCCTGGGTTTGTATAAGTAACGAGTCGGTAATTCACATGAATCCCTGATTTACATTAAGTTAAATGTCCGTAATTCGCATGAATCCCTGGTTTACATTAAGTTACGGGTTCGTAATTCGCATGAATCCCTGAGTTTAAATTAATTTACGGGTATGTAATTCTTAGGAATCCCTGGGTTTACAAGTTTACATTAGGTTAAGGACCTGTAATTCGTTTCTCGGCTGCGGTTAATTACTAATGTAAATAGAAAGTATTTTTATGGCGCGAAAATTTAGGGTTGTCACGTTTTGTGGTCCCAGAATGAGTCCAAGAAAGTGGCTTTTAAAATAGTCTGTCTGACTGTGACTCGTGGAGCCTGGCCGATTTAGACGAAATTTGGCATTCGTGTTCAGAAGTCAACTATTTATTGCAATCTCGTAGATGAGTTATATAATAGGTAGACTAGCACTGGTAATTATGAAGGTCCTCGTTTTGCCTAAACGGACCCTAAAAAGGCGTGAAACAGAATCAATAATTATCTTGAAAGTAAAGTTAACTCTCACGACAGCTGTTGGTGAGAGCCCTAAAAACTTTTGCATCACCCTCCCGCACCCTCTTAAGATGTCTTTATACGCTGACACTAAAACGTGTTAAGAAGAAAATCAATCGTACTTAGCATTACGTGTTTATATTGTGCTGACGTGACACGTTAACACCTCGGTTGACATCTTACGTACTTACCATGTAAACGAGTCAGTTAAGTACCTTAACACTTGAACGCACCATTTTCACTGCATTGTTAAAAACAAAAGAGTTAGATGGGTCGACAAAATGAGGATCTTATTTAATTTATAGTCGATTCAAAAAAACTCGACTCTTGATATGTTGTCTTATAAAGAGGCAAAGTATTGTGATAACGCGAAAGTTCGATTTTAAGATATATTGGTGATTTTACACGATTTAAGGTTCCCTGAATCCAAAAAAGTAGTTTTTATAAAATGTCTGTCTGTCGTCTGTGCAGACGCCTGGAGCCTAAACTACTGGGCCGATTTTGGCGAAATTTGGCTTACATGTGTACATGTGAAAGTATTGAGATAAAGCGAAAATTCGATTTTAAGATATGGGTGGTTTTACACGTTTTGAGGTTAAAAAATGTGGTTTTTAAAAAATGTCCGTCTGTCGTCTTGAGACGCCTGGAGCCGCCTAAACTACTGGGCCTATTTTGATAAAATTTGGCATACATGTTCAGAAAAATCATTCGCTGAGGCGAAATCGATAAATGAATATTAGCTCCAAATTTGGCGCTATAGCCCAAAACTCTTTAGAAAAATATTTCTCGAAAATGGTTCCGACGATTTTGCTTAAGAAATTCTAAAAATGTAGTCCATTTAAATAAAAATCTTATGATATAAGTCGTTATCCCGGGGAAATCTAGTTGAAAAGAAAATAGCCTTAAACATGGACGGAGAGAGGCCGGGATCGATTCCCCGCCGAGGAGAAGTTATTTTGAAATGTTTAAAAATAATTGAAAATGTAGCTACGGAAACTAATAAATGTAAAGCAATGGGCTATGTAATAATGAACTCGTATATGAGAAAGTTTGTTTGAGTCGTTTTGGACCGATTTGTTTAGCTTTTTAGTTTATTTCGAAAAGTAAATAAAAATATATCTACCATTATAGCATTCTTCTTTTTAGATTAATTATTTATCGTCTTTTTTTCATTGTTAATTTATATACAGCTCAACAATAAACAGTTCTACATTAATTTCTGAACATTTTGAACCTAAAAATAATATTTTATATTTTTCTTTCTCTTATAATTAACTGATAAGAATGTGCTTTTTAAGTTATTAAATATTATATTTTTTGTTGAATGTTGGCATGATGATAAACTAGACAAACTTTTTATTTTAGAGATAAAGTTTCTAATATTTGAGAATAGAGTGTAGCACATGTACTAGGCAATTTATCTTCTCTATTACCTTTCTTGCTTCTTGAGAGGTATTTGTCTTCTAAATCTTCTCATTTACCTTATTTTTTGGTTTATTTGTCCTCTTAATATAGCTTATATTTACATACTTGTTTAGAGTTATATATACATATATATTTATATGTATCTTAAGAACTTTTGGTTGTTAAATATAGACTTTAGGGGCTATTTATTACCTCTTATCTCTTATATATATCCTTGGTGTAAAAGTCAAACTAATGAGAGAGGGTGTTTCTTAGAGGTTTTTCACCCTCCATTTGTCGTCTGGGGTTAGATGAGGGTTGTGATGCAAGATGGTGTAGGGTAGAGTAGAGGTTTAGGGTGGAACAGATCTTGCACTTTTATCTCCCCCACTCCTTGCATTGACTTTCCCCTCTGTTGCCTGCATTTGACAGATGATTGTTTAAACTGTTTTATATCCCTCCTTTCTTTTGGTTTTCCTCCTTGTGGTTAAACGTTTGATTATCTCCTTTTTAAAAAAAAAAAAATGAAAGGGGGAGCGACACTTTTGAGAAGTTTTAATTTTAGAAATTCAAGAATCTAGAATACTCTTTCCAGTAGAGGAAATGTTGCCTACAACCAAACTTTTTGGGTTTTAAAACAGTCGTTTGTTTGATTTAACTCGACACATATGTGTTCAAACAAGGCTTTATATCTAAATTTAAGTAAAGATAAATCAGGAACTTTTATTTTCATCCAGTGATATCCCTTGTTTCTTTCAATTCTAGTTAGTACATACTAAACATATTGATTTTTATCCACAAATGTTTCAAAGCTTTCTTCCTTACCTTATGATAACAAAGTTGTGTTTGAAATCTTCTATTATCTATCTGAAATCTTCTATATTTGGTTAAATAATATATGTATCATGGTTTTAATAAATTTCAGATCAGGTACTGACAATGTTTATTCACTTTTCTCTGATAATTTTATTAATGTTATTCAATTCTTGCATATTCAACACTAAAGAAGAGTCTTCTAGAGATCAAAAGCTGTAATTGTTGTAATAACTTTCTTCGATTAATGGTCATCTTAACTTAAAAGTTTTTGTGGCTCACCAAAAGTCTTGTTTGTCAAACATAAATAAGTTATAATCCCCTCCACGCATGTATTTATAAATGTGACTTGAGCATTTCTGTGTGCTTATTCCTAATAGCGCAAAGTTGTTGATTGTTTAGTCTCCTGTATCAGTGGCTATCTTTTAAGTTTATCATTCATCTACTTTAATACTATTTCACTAAGTTACACGTTAAACTCGAAATGTCGCTTTTTGATGATCAAAGTACTCGAAGAGCATGCTTCCGCCAATGCTTCGCCTCCTGAGCATAAATGGTACCATTTGCTCTTGTTTATAAGTGATTCGAAAATGTGCTACGTCTCCCGAAGATTGAGCCTAAATGTAGACTGATAAAAGACCCTTCCACACTAGTGCGTAACGGTGGGAGAGGGATGGGTGCGGGACGTGTTTACAATATGGGATATGAGCCTATTCAAACAAGAACAAATTTTATCTCTGTCAACTGCGTCCCGCATCCATACCGCCCCCGCCTTCCCACACTAGTGTGGGAGAGCCTGAAGGAGTGATGTAATGTAATGTTAACAAGCTCCGTAGCCTTTCTCGTATTGTCTAGATTGAACACAACATTGTTTGCAGATGTTGAAGTGTATTTTTGTCGCTACAAATCTCCAGCACTTTATCCTACAGCGGCTTAACCTATAACATGATAAGAAATGCCCACGTTTTTCCCACATTCTGTAAACTGCAGAAACATAACCTTAAAACTGTATCCTTTAAAAGAAAGTAACCTTGAGGCAATGTTGTTCTTATCAATCACTCTCCCTACACCCTATGTTTATAACCTTCTTTGAAAACAATATAACCTTCTACACACCCTTAACCTTCTCCCCTCTCTACCCTGAAACCATTTACCCCGAAATAATGTTCCTCTTCATTCCTCCTCCCTAAATTCTCTTACGAGCCATTATCACTTGTTATCAGAGCAACAATATCAGTGTAACATGTCACTCCATATACTCCACCCCTCTTTTCTTATCGCTGTTATCAAAACGCTACCATGTTTTACCAACAATGGCTCCTACTCCTGGATTGTTTCTAGCCGTTGGCGTTGTAGAGGGCATTTCTCCCCCTACTCTTACTCCTTATCACAATTCTTTCCGGTTGGTAAATTAAATTTCTCATTTTGCTTTGTTCTTTTTTTTCTTTTACCCCTTAAAATGCCTGACGTAGACAGGTTTAGAATGAGTTTTTACCTCTCTCTTAAGCAAATTATTTTTGACAAACTGCTACATCCCCTCAAGCCGTATCCCGAAAAATTCGCAAGAATAGACAACAAAATTCTGCTATTTTTAAAACCATTTCAAATTTCAATGAATTATGATTATTGAGTTATATTCTATTACCTTACCTTGAAACATACGATCCAACAATATGAAATCTAAGATAAAGTTTCGTACTTTGATATTTCATTTCGTGGTTTTGATTTATTGCTTATAAGCTTACCTAAGGTAACGGAAGGATTGTCATCGTGCTGAAGAAAGAAGTAGTTTTATGTCTCCGAATTCATAATGTCCTTCATAAGATTGGATTTGTTCCGTGTTGTTGGATGTTCATAAGATTGAATTTTTGACCGTACTCTAATGCAGGGTAAAGACAACCACTTCTTACACATTACCCTAATCATCCCATGCACTTTTCTTCCTTAACCAGAAGATAATTCCTCTTTTGCAGATATATCCTAAAAAAAAACACTCTTCCTACCAATTTTCCCACAACTCTTCCTACCACTCTTCCCAACACTCTTCATACCACTCTTCCCACAACTCTTCCTAACACTCTTCCAACCACTCTTCTCAACACTCTTCCAACCACTCTTCTCAACACTCTTCATACCACTCTTCCCACAATTTTTCCCAACACTCTTCCAACCACTCTTCTCAACACTCTTCATACCACTCTTCCCACAATTTTTCCCAACACTCTTCCAACCACTCTTCTCAACATCTTCCAACCACTCTTCTCAACACTCTTCCCACAATTTTTTCCAACACTCTTCCAACCACTCTTCTCAACACTCTTCCAACCTCTCTTCTCAACACTCTTCATACCACTCTTCCCACAACTCTTCCTAACACTCTTCCTAACACTCTTCCAACCACTCTTCCCACAACTCTTCCCAACACTCTTCATACCGCTCTCACCACAACTCTTCCTATCCCTCCCACTTGTAAATTCACACAAACCAAGCTTAAGTTTTAACAATTATCAGTACATTGAAGACAACTCTGTTGACGAAACCGGTTTCTAATTTATGTATTTTATTTAATGGATTATGACAATGAACTGATAATTTAAATTTATTTATTATTTCTTGAATACCTACATTACTACTTATAAATATTTTTGAGTACCACATACTGACCAAACAAACCTTCTTTAGCTGGGTCTACAGCATTAAAATTTTGCGTTGGTGTGTGTGTTGAATGTGAACCTTCGTGGCGTTGAATACGTTCTGACACAAATTTTATTGACTGTTAGTGGTATATTATTTATCGTAAGTATTTTCGTCGCACAATCCAACTCACAAGGCTATTTCTTATTAGAGTGGACCACCTTTTTAAATCTAGGTTTAATGCAGGACTTAAAAGTTCTGTTCTCTTACATACTCGGTTATATATTCCTTGTTTTAATTATTCCTATTTCCTACTTTCTCAGTTATCAATTCTTCTTTGACTCTCCTATATTATTTGATCCTTCTACTAAAATAATGTTACGAATATCATTTAAAAGACATTTGATATTATAATGTCAATAGTTTTCTTTTGTTCTCATAGAGAGATCTTATCAATACATATGAGTATATGTTTGCATATATATATATAACATTTTAAGTGGGTGTGTAATTGTTTAGAAGTAGTTGCACAAATAGAGTTCTGTACTCTCTCTAGCTACATATTTAGATTTATCATATTGAGAAAACAATTGATTCATACATTAAAATAAATAATTCATAAATTAAAATACAGTGTCAATATCCTCTTACTCAAGACTTTTAACATGATATTCTCTTTCTTAAACGTTATATTGTTACAGAAATGCATAATTTATACTGTTTTAACAACACTTAAACACCGAAATCAACATACTTTTTACTTTATTCAATAAATTATTTATTAGTTTAATCGTTGGCTTATTTACTTGTTTATCTGCTTCGCTAGTTATCTCTTTCATTTCACTTTTTATCTTGTTAGCTTTTTTATTAGTTGTTATCTTGTTTACATTTTACTTTGTTTTATTGGTTGCTTGTTTATTTATTTAGTTTTCTTGTTGCTTTGTTAGCTTATTGACTCTTTTAGTCGTTCCTTAATTTTGTGGTGTTTTGTTATTGTTTCTTGTTGCTTTATTTTATTTGTTAGCATGTAGAATTGTTTACTTGTACTTAGTTTTCATGTTAGCTTGATTACTTGTTTATCAGTTGACTAGTTTTCTTGTTAGCTTGTTTACTTGTTTATCAGTTGACTTGTTTTCTTTTTTAGCTTATGCACTTGTTACTTTCTTATTTCTCTATGTAACTACTCGATGTGATTATTTAGTTTGGAACATTAAATATTATCTCATCTCTCTGAGATTCGAACCTGAACCAGAACAACTTGTCGGTGTTTGTAGGTCCGCTTTATTAAATTTAGCGATCTTTAAGACTTTAAGAGAATAGCGGTGTTGGAGTTTGTTTTACTAAATTTATTTAAAAACGTTGTTAATCTCATTGAATAGATGAAATTAGAATTTTTTCCAATCCTAAAATTCCAATTTTACAGTTAAAGCTTATGTTTAATCGAGCTTCGTTAAACAGTGCGCAGTGCGCGAACGCTTGGGTGGATAACGTTTTCCAAACGAACTCGTCTTAGGAATTGGTAAATGAACAAGTGTAATACCAAATCTGTCTTCTTTTACTCAAGTTAACGTCATCGGTTAATTTTGTGACAGTCTTTTATTCGGATTCACTTCCGGACTCCAGACGCCTGTAACTGTAACCTGTATAAGGAACTTCGTTCCAAAAACACGCGATTTTTATTCTCGATAAAAGGTTTAGACAATTTTGAAAACTAATTCGTGTACTAAATTATAGCCCATTTAATACGAATCTAACCTTATAAGAGGTTTTCTTGGGGAAAAATCTAGTGCCTGAGAAAATAGCTATATAAAAGATGACGGCGAGATGCTAGGTTCGAATACCCATCAAGGAAAAGTTATTTTTATAGTATATGATTGACAAAATAATTAATAATATGTAATTAAATGTGACTTCGGAACAACTAACTAGTAAATCGAACAATACTGTATGAAGTTATTATGTACTTGCATAAGAAAAAGTTTAGTTAGTTTTATCTATCAGTTGTATCTGATAAATTTGATTATAATTATGTATTTATATTACCTACCATATATTAGATAACATTAATAGTACATTACGCGTCTAGGTCTAGTAGGGAAAGTAGCATTTTGCATATTATTTAAAGTAGCATTTTAATTATTTTTGGAACGAAGTTCCTTATGGCACGTTAGGAGCCTGGGAGTGAATCCGAAAAAAACAACCAAAATCACCGTCACAAAATAACCGTCATGAAATCACCGTCAAGCGAAATCCGATAACTTGAGTAAAAGATCACCGAGTTATTTGAAATTTGGTACACATGTTCATTTTACCAATGCCCAGGGCCCAGGCTGAGTACATTGGAAAACGTTATCCGTCCAAGCGTTCATGCGCAACGCTCTCGTAAACGTAAGCTTCAAAAAGACGGGAAAAAATGTTATTATGGAACCCTGTTACTTGTTTTGTTTATTTTTGTTATATGTCAAATTATATTATGTCACTTGGTTTTATAAATATCGAAAATAAATCGTTGTAAACAGTTTATACGTCTTTAGCATTTTATGTGATTTTATAATTTATATTTAATGAAAAATGTAAGGAACTTCGTTCCTACCACCTGGTACACCCGTCCCGCGACTCCACACGTATTTTTTAATACTTAGCGCGAGTATGGAGTTTGCACCCGAGCGAGAGCGAGGGTAGTAAAACCACACGAGCAATGCAAAATGAAGTTTTCACACGAGTTGCGTACTTAATCTGCGATTGTTAGATTTTAATAATAAATACAGAAAAACATTTTAATAAACTTCCTGTATGTTAAGTTTGTAATTATCTTTTGATAAACATTACATTAATATTAATTAATTCGTTGTATTTTGTGCCGAATTAATTATTTCGGGAGGCGTATTATTCTCCTCATTTTCGTCAAAATCACTTAAATCACATATTATTCACTAAAAAAAAACTCGATATAAACAGTTACTTTAATTAAACAAACAGCAAATTAGTTTTTGTTAAATGTAAACAAACACACAAATCGTGCGTTAAGGTGAAGAATGAGACGCGCATGCGCAATGAATACAACTACGAAAAGAATCACTTTCGACGCATCTAAACAAAGATACAATCTTGATATTTCGTTTCATTCGTAGATAAAATATATGTTTACAACTTATGTACTTTATTTATATAATTCAAAGAAACTGTTGTTTTTTTACATTACTTAATATAAAACTTCTTATATCAAAGCATCATAATTTTTTTCTTTTAAGTAGCATCGGTTATAGAGTTATCTGGTGTTACAACGTAATACAGTCATGTATGTATTTTGAATTTTTGCCTATCTTATAAATGCTTCGTAAAAAACCGTATGTATGTAATATTGAAAAAGTTAGTATACTATCGAAGGCTTCTGGACCCCTCTAGTAAGGTTTTAGAAGGTAGTATGAGTTAGGTAGTAAGGTATTGTCAGGTTCCCACTAGAGCGCAGTCTGTCCATTGCCCCCACCTATCTACCACAAGACCCCCCATGCCCCCTAGTCATAACAGAAACCGTTTTTCGTTTTCAGTTACACCCTAGACTCTGTTCGTGTCGGTTCACGATCGTTTTACTCTAACAGTACGATCTATTGCACCTCATAACTTCTTATTTCCCTCTTTCGCTACCGTATCGACGTAAGAAACGAATTGAAAACGTGCTTTATCTTTGTTTTTTGTCACTTCCAGTCATATAAAAATAATAAACGCTTTAAAATTTCCATTTTAAGCAACAAAAAAAAAAATCAAGTGATTTATTATTTAAAAACTAAAGTGATTAGTAAAAGTTTTTTTCTTCTTTTTCCTAAATTATTCTAATCTATCTTTAATTTTAACCTTTTTTCCGAACGTTTTAATTAAGTTTTTGTTTTTTTGTCGGACAATTCTACATTTTTGGAGGAACAAAAAGTGATTTTGGTTTACCAGGAAGAAATTAAACGATCACCATTGATAGGATCAAAATAAATTGTAAATATGACTTTTATTTTTTAACATTCTTAATATAATCTAAAAATCTAAATATTCGCTTAGAAATAAGGTACACTAACGTAAAATGTATGTAACTATTAATTTCTTTTTACGTATTTATTTTGTATTGGAGCAGTATTATTAATTAAATTCTACGTATTTACTTTGATAAGAGCAGTATTACTTATTGTAAATACGAAATTATTTGGTTAGAAGTAGTATTACTTATTATAAATTCGTATTTATTTGGTTAGGAGCAGTATTACTTATTGTGAATACGTATTTATTTGGTTGGAAGTAGTATTGCATATTGCAAATTCGTATTTATTTGGTTAGCAGCAGTATTACTTATTGTAAATACGTATTTATTTGGTTGGAAGTAGTATTGCATATTGCAAATTCGTATTTATTTGGTTAGGAGCAGTATTACTTATTGTGAATACGTATTTATTTGGTTGGAAGTAGTATTGCATATTGCAAATTCGTATTTATTTGGTTAAGAGCAGTATTACTTATTGTGAATACGTATTTATTTGGTTGGAAGTAGTATTGCATATTGCAAATTCGTATTTATTTGGTTA
>KZ652079.1:32213-45935 GCA_001010745.2 Gerris buenoi
GCGAAATCGAGAAATGAATTTTAACTCCAAATTTGAGGGCGCTACCCCCCAAAAACTCTGAAAAAACACGAAAAAAAATTATTTCTCGAAAACGGTTCCGACGATTTTGATTAAAAAATTCTAAAATGTAGTCCATTTAAATACGAATCTACTGATATAAGCTGTTTTCCCGGGAAAAATCTAGTTCCTGAGATAATAGCTTAAAACACGGATGGAGAGAGCCCGGGTTCGATTCCCCGCCCGGGAGAAGTTATTTTTATGATATTTTTGATGACATTTCCAATTGTAATTAAATGCACATATATGAGAAAGTTTGTCTGAGTTGTCTCGGACCGATTTTTCTTCATTATTACGACTCATTAGTCAAACTCTATGAGAAAAGTACCCATAAGTTTCATAACAAGGCCTCTCTTTAGATAAAGAAAAAATAGTCTAGTTCACACACCAAGTTCAGTTGCCAATCAGTTATTGCTTCTTAAATGAGTTTATTTCTAATTTTCAACATTACTTATATATAGAGTATTATTACATCATAACCAGTAAAGTTCAGCCAGTAGTAAAAACCGCATATTTAATAAATTTAAAATAGAAATTTTAAATAAAATATATTTAATGAAATAAAATTAGAAATATGTTCTAAAATTAGAACCTTATGCATTTTTTATTTCCAAGGGACATAGCTTTATTCTAGACAGACGCGATACCTCGGCAGATTAATAATTTAGAAATATATTGTTTTTAATTATTAACAAACAATAATGAGCCTCCCAGAGTGATCATTTTTTAAATAGAACTCGTAAATCCGCAAGATGCTGATGATCAGCTATACCTAGATCAATAACTGCACTAGTGAACTACATACCAATACACTGATAGTGCTGGTCAACCACCTTACTAGATCAATGTCATTGTTATTCAATTTGTCACTTGATCAAGGAAACTGTTATTCAACTACTCACAAGATCAATGACGTTGTTATTCTATTTCTCTCTAGATGATCAATGGAACTGTCATTCGACAACTCATTAGATCAATGACGTTGTTATTCTATTTCTCTCTAGTTCAACGAAAGTGTTATTCGACTACTCATTAGATCGATTACATTGTTATTCGACTGTTCGCTCATTGATAGAGTTAGTCAACCACTTGCATTAGATCAATGAGATTCATATTTGACTTAACAATAGAATTAAAATGAGGACACGTTTCAAAATTATAATTTCACACTTCACTTTTACAATTATACTATGAAAATTCCAGCATGAAAATGTTAAAATATATTATTAATTTCAAGTGGCTTCAATAACCAATAATGTTTTCATAAGAACTTAAGAAATTTAAAACTTAAGTTTAATTTAAATTGATAAATAGACATACCCATTATAATTTATAGTTCTAAGCCGCAATATCAAATTTTAGTACCTGAAACAAAAAAGAAAATATATTAGCATATAGAATAAATATAGCATAGAAATTAATAAACATTAGCATAGAAATAATAAAGAAGCATAGGCAAAAAAAAAAAAAGAAAAAAAAGAGGGTTAAACAAACTCGAAAAACAAATGTTCATAGACATTCTAAGACTGATTTTAAGTTTATGACATCTTATTAATTCAATTTATATTCAAACAATTCAAAAGGGATCATTTAAATCGAATTTATTTACATAGAAATCAGATTTATTTACATTAATATATTGAATATTAGGTTTTTTTCTAGGAAAGCGACTTATCCGGTTAAATTTGTAAATATAAATTCAAATTCATTTAATTTTAGAATTGTTAGTAAGAATCATCAGAACCGTTTTAGAGAAATAATTTTTGTTTAAGTTAAGTTATTGAGTGTAGTGCCTCCAAATTCAGAGGTAAAATCAATTTATGCATTTCCCCTCCGTGTATGACTATTTTTAAACGTATAATATGCCAAATTTGATCAAAATCAACCCAGTAGTTTAGGTACCACGCAGATTACAAACTATAGAATACAAGCGACAGACTCACCACTGACGTCATTTTTTAAAAAACACGGTTTTGGAGTTAGGGAAATTCATCAAAATATCAAAACCATGCCTCGTCTTTATTTGTAGTTATAGCGTCAATACGTTCTCTTATTAATACCACATACACGAGAAAGTAAAAAATGAGATAATAAAAAAAAAAAAAAAAAAAAAGTTTCAAATTTGAGGCATCAATTGCTTCATAAGCAATTTTCCATTGAATGATTTTGAGGCACAATTTTAAGGTCAGTGTGCCTGTTACAATAAGTCAATTCGTTCTATACCAAAGGTAAACATATAGGAAATCAATGAGGCATTTCTCTGATTACTTCCCTTCAACCTTTCTATTTGCAATAACTCCACTTTCTGTTTAATTATCTCCGATGAAAATGTCCACTGGAAAAAACATTTTGTTATTTCATTGTATCCCTGAAGGAATTGAGGACGAAAACTAAACATTGCCTAAAGTTTGCTCCCACGGCTTTTGTCTTGTTTACAAAAGGAACCGAAAAATCGAGGGGGGGGAACAAACTAGAGCCCAAAAAAACAACATTCTATTGTTATCATAACCTAGTAAAATACAAGTAGGACAATTCTATACATTCGTTGTAAAACAGCGTTTTTAAAAAGTGAGACAGTATAATGACAGGAGTTTGAATTAGACACTTCATAGTTTCGTGCAATTTTTAATTTAACCCGAAAGAAAAAGGTAAATGCATTTCTTTCATTTCCATTAAGATTAGCAAATGAAAACAGTTAAAAAAACAAGTGAAGCAATATTGTTTTAACTATGAGAATGATATTGTGCTAGAATTTTAATGAGTTGTTTTTTAAACAGACACTTGTTGCAATATTGAGAGGTTTTAATAATGAGATTTACCAGCATGATATCATTCCATCATCTTATGTTCTTTTTTCAGGGCATTGTACTAATGACATCTCCTAGATGTTGTTGAAGAACGTGGGTCAATGTTCACGATTTATTATTTTTGTTCTTTTATTTTAGGTAGAAGATTGCTTAAGCTATAAACGTCCAACGAATCATATCCATATTAAGGTTTGTACATTTAAATTTGTACTGTAATAAATATATAGACAAATAAATAATGTTAAAATTAAATTTACCACGTGTAAATAAATAAAAAGTGTTATTATATTTCCTTGTCACCATCAAAGGTAACTGTCTACCATTAAGAGATTGGAACATGTCCTGAAACAAATCGTGGGTTTCAAAATGGGCCTCGATCCAAATAAAGGCACATAACATCTTAAGACTCGTTTGGAGGGGTCCAAAGTAATCGTGATCGTAAAGGCATTGGTCAAATGTTTGGCCAACTATGAATTACAACCCGAGGTTACGGATCAGATTAGTGATTTGATTTTCATGGCTGGTAATTGATTTCATTAGTCTTATCATTAGTGTGTAAAGTGGTTGAACTCAATACATGTTAGTAAATAGAGGCTGGAACAATTGGCGCGCCTTCTCCTTTACTACAAAGCTAAGACGTCAAAAGCAGTTTGTGTGCGTCAAAAGCATCTCTTTCGATGTGACTTTTTAGCCCAGAATATAGCTTGCTAAAACATTTCTGACTAACATACGAGTATAACTAGAATTTCGTGGATAAGTTAATTTTTTAGCGTCTTTTAAGAGTATGTGGTCGGCTAAGTTTGTCTGCGGGACATAGCTTGGTCATAAGCAGGTAGAAAAAAAACCAACAGGTGAAAAAGGGCCATGTCCCACTCATTTTCACGGAAAATTTTATTTTCATGATCTTGAGGTGGTAAAAAATTAGTTAGTAGACCAAATATCAAACTGACGTTAGTTTGTCACTTGATAGGTTTGTAATTCAAATATTACTTCCAATCAAAGAGGTCACCTAGTAAGTGACAAATTAACAACAACTTGATTTTTGGTCTACAAAACTAACTTTTTACTCAAGGCCATGAAAATCATATTGTCCGCCAAAATGGACGGGAAATGGCCTCTCTCTACCGGTCTGCTTTATTTAAGCTTATGGCCAAGCTATGTCCCGTAGACGATCATAGCCAACCACATTCTCTTAAGAGGCACCAAACGACCAACTTATACACCAAATTCTAGCTTGATGTTAGTGAGAATCTGTTTTGCACACTGTCTCCTGGATTGTTTAAAAATTGTGTGACATTATTTGGTGAAGTAAAAGCACACGTTAAACCATTACTTATCACATTTTTAATCATTTAACACTTCGAGTTTCTTTGTTTTTGTAACAATATTTTCTGCTTAATGAGCTTTAAGGCTGAATGTTTTCTCCAAGATGAAAAGCCTAAGCAGTTAATAAAGATTTATGTTGGTGATTAAAGTCAAAAGTGAGGGAAACTTTTAAGACAAATGAGCAACTTTTCAAGAAGAAATGTTTTGAACGATGAAGATTGACCCTACTCCTATAAATCAACTCTTAAAAACGTATTCTATTTTACTTATACAACACAACAACAGCAACAATGATAAATACTCTACCGATTAGTGTGGCACATTGCTTCTAGATATTCTACTTAAAATTGTTTTGATTGTTTAATTTTAATCAAAGTATCTATTTAGCAAAATATAAGGAGCCCAGACGGTTGAAACTAATCTGGGACCATCTGCAGGCTGCTTTCGGCAAACTATCCAAGTTTCATAAAAATCAGATAAGTTCTTTTAGTGATAAACGTGTAAGTAAATGCATGTTTGTGCGCATGAGGAATAGAAACAAGAAGGCGCAGACGGTTGAAAATTTTATACGGGAAAAACAATGGGCTAATTATGTATAACATACCATCCGATTTTCAATAAAATCAGAGTAGAAGTCTTTAAGAAATGTTGATAAGCCAAAATTAAGCCACAGATAGGCTGAACCAAAAATGTTCCTTGATTTCTGTCTTGGAATTTTTAAAATCGGACACAAAATATTTTCGTTGTTCAGAACGATCACATAGTTTCCGTTACTATCGGTAAGCTTGGAAGCAAAATAATTTGGGAATTTCTTAATTTTGGGGGCTTATTACTTCACTTGGAGGGGTTCAGATCGAAAAAAATTTAGTGTAGGGTACCATCTTCTAAGTTTCCTCTACAAGATAGGATACTTTTTATTTGATTTGGTCTTCTCGTAAGAAAGTTCTAAAGCCTAAAAAAGTACTGTGATAATAGGGTACACTACATCAAAAACACCTTTTTTGGCACTAAAGGACGTTTGAGAGGTCGGATCCAAAAAAACAATCTTCATCACTTCAAGATCTACAAGAGAGGCTAGTTAGTTTTTTTTCAAGTTACGTTAAGTCAGAAATATCGCTTTCAGTGAAGTCAGATATAGTGTATACATATACATGTACATATTTCATATGAACACAACAAGTAACATTTCTCTAAAATGATTATAGCACAATACAGTTTAGGAATAGTCATGTTACTTCTGCATTTGATCATTCCTGAAGGAATATTCTACCATGTATCCGGTCGGTTTTCGAAAATATTCTTTCTCCTTTAGAATAAATAAAATATTAATTAACCACATACCTACTAAAAGTATGACATGAGTAAACGACTAAACGTGATGCTTTCTTAGTTAACTAATTATTTAAAACTTTTTTTTCTGCTATTACATTTTTAAAACTAAAATAACTTTAAAGTACAACTATGAATATAAAAATTGTGACAAAATCTCTTATGTTTTAAACATTAATAAAAGTCGGATTTATACTTTGTCATATACATTATATATATANTATTTGTTTCTAATCCCAAAGAGGGTTATGGTTTACATCTGGGAGAAATATTTCTAACACTCTGATCTAATGATCACATAGAGTCGATTTGATCATCATTGAATATCAGTGATAATAATAATAATTGAATCATGTGCTATACAAGACAGGTAATATCATTGATACTCAAGCCACCTCCATGTGATTATCTGTGATAGTCCAGGAGATTGATAATTAAAACGCTTTCACAATAAATAATAATAAAATAGAGATATGATAAGGTTTAACAAAGCTTCTTCCAGTAAAATACTTGAGTTGTGTTTTTTTACAAGAGATTGTAATACTCGAAAATAATAATAAATTAAGTGTTATCTAGTAAATTAACACCTTTTTTACAACGATAAAACAATCAGTTTTGAAGTGATTATATTATCAGTACTACTTAAATTAGCTGATATAGTTTGTTAAACACTATATTTGAGATTTATCGAGTGTTAGAATATTACATAGGTGTAACAACAGTGAGAGATAAATGTTCGTAGGTTTCCGCGTTTGGAGTACTCAAATTAAAGTTTTAGGTCTGCTGGTGGCGAAGCGATGCTGGTGGCGAAGCGATGTCCCGCTGCCGCTCCAAGTACCTATATGTATATATATGTTATATATATATGTAAACATTATGGTGACGTAATAAGTCATTTTTGAGTCAAAAACAGTGGTTTACAAAAAAATGTTATATTTAGTCTGCACAGACTACGAAGACGCATAAAGTAAAACTACTAAGCCCAGTTTGATGATATTTGGCATACCTGTTCTGATAAATCATACCCCCGGTGAAAACGAGAAACAAATTTTAGCTTCAAAAATAGAGGAAAAACTCAAAAGAAACTGATGATCATGAAATGTCGACAACATTTTGCTATTTCGTGTTAATATAAAAATATATGGATATTAGCTTTTTTACTTTCAACACTTAGTTTTTGAAAAAATAACAATTGCTTAACGAAACTTATTTTTATGATTTTCACACGATTTTTCGAAACCTTTTTTTCTAGTTCTAGTTTTCAAGCATCTATTTTTTTTTTTTCCTTTGTAGTACATTGTTTCAACACTAGATACTTTTTTTAGATTTCAATTACCTTTATTTTTTATATTTTCTTTTATTTTTTTTCAATATCGTGAGATTTTTTATTTTTGTTTCTTTGCAAGCTTAATATTCTTTTATGAGTAATTCTGAGTTGCTCCAGATTAAATATTCAATGAACGTATAAAATTAACAACGTTAATAACCTTAAATCTAATTAAGTGTTTAGGTTCATTGTTGATAATTATCTGCAATGTATGTAAATAATGTGCAAGTGCAAGCACATACAATAAACAATATAATAATGTGAAATACACATATTCACGTATAAATAGTAGTTCAAGGATGTGAACTGTTACAGAGTAATCATATTCTGCTTGTTAACAATAATTGAATACGTTTCACTCCCTCACACACTTCAATATTCAATAATTAATATATATATATATATATAATTTAACTACGTGGTAGACAGGTTTTAAAATAATAATGTTTCGACGATACCAAATAATTATATTTAATATTATTAAATGTATCATTTAAAGACGGTATTTTCATTTTCTTAAATAATTATCACCGAACAGTTTTGAGAATTTTAAGGGGGCAAGGCCCCAAATATAGAGATAACATTTATTAAACTATTTTAACTTGGGGTATGATATATCTTAAACCATTCATTAAATGTCATAGCCATTTTTTAAGTAGTATATAATTACACATAACTTATAAATTACCTTTTAAACTCAAGAACTATGTCAGATCTAATATAAATAACTTTATATGTAGAGAGTTGATTACTCCTTATCTATTAGATATGCGAATAAAGAAAATTTATAAATTATTCACTTATCAATTTCAGTGTATAAAGCTCTATTATTATTCCCAGGCTTGATTAATATTATTTGGTTAATTACACGTGAAAAACTGTCACATGCACTGAACTTCTTTTGAAATGATAATGAGCGTAAAGAAAATTCAGGGGAAGATTCACTACAGCCTTTAATTTCAGGTTTTTATGCTTAATTAATCTACAATGGATCAATAGAGAGGGATGAATGTAACACGTTGCCCGGGTCTGTTTTTAAGCTAGCTCTAATGGCAGTTCTTTTAGATAAATTATTGTGTGGTGAAGTGATAAGATAGGGTGAAAGNTAGTTCAATTACGAAACAACGTCTTGATACAAGTGAACACACTGCATATGAAAAAGTAATGATGCAGGAGTACCATAGTAAAACTACGTATATAAAGTAAAAGTTGTCTTGGACCTATTTTTATTTTTTACATCGGAATCCCTTTTAACTTAAACCTACTGCGAAACTAGGTCAAACTCCAAATTAAACTACCTACTTAGATTAAGTAATTGCGTCAATGGAAATAAAAGTGAAATCAATAAATAATTAATTAATAACATCTTTCGACACTGTACCCCAAAATGATACCGTGAATAATTTCAGTCTCGCATGATCGGAGATGAACCGAAACGTTAAACTCATAGCAACTTTCTATCCAGCTACCTCACTATACACAGATCGGCTCTGGCAAAGGTAGATAATAACACCAAACTTCTAAAGCCATTTTCGCTGCAACGGCAGTAAATTAATTAATTAATTTCTAAGTCAAGGTAAATTCTGGTCAAGGAGGTCAACGATTAGTATGTTTAAAAGCAAGGGATTAAAAAATTCAATTATATGTATAGCCAAATAACTAGATTTGACCTTTTTAAATTTAAGAAGGTTGACATAAAATGTTAGTTTGGCGCTGGAAAAGAGACCTCTTTGGATTATTATTTGACTTAAAGAAATTCTTTAGATTGTTACTCCCCTATGCTTATTTTATAATGTAAATGGGCATAATTATTTGTACATTTCTTTGTAATAAAATAACTATTAAGACAAAGGGATGTTAAGTGTTCCAATGCACTTTGGGACAAAGGAATATCACAATTTTGTTTTTATAAGACACGGAACGAAAAATGTTCTCTGGAATTTTTGAAATCGGAAACATAAGAAACGTTTGTTCTTCAGAACGATCACATAGCTTTCCTTAACTTCGGGAAGCTCGGAAAAAAATATTTGAAGAGATAGTTTATAATTAAAGTTGCGGGATATTTATACTAACTATGCGTGTATCAAACTAGACACCATCTCTGTAATTTGGCGTCCTAAAATACCTTGTAACACAAAACAGTCAGGACAGTAAAATAAACAATGGAGGTTGACTATTGTGTGCAGCCTGTAAGATTTTTATAAAAGGTAAACAGAAATTTTCTTAAGAGAGACTGAAATCACTGACAAAACCAGAATGGCCTCAAATCAATGTTTATTCCGATTCTTACTTAAGAATATGAATCATTAGCTCTTACTCCAAACTCTTAAAACAAAAGAATATCCAGATGGCTAAGATGAGATTTATGAAAAGTGTGGTTGGAAAAACAAGAATATATCAAGTTATAAACACCACCAACTAGGCCAACAACTCACAAACAGGCTCCTATCAAGGTCAATGAAAAACCATTGGGGAAAAATTGTTGCAAATCATTCGAGTTTAAGAGGGACATCTGGAGGAAGAGGAAAGTGATGTATCGTAAGAAGAAGAAGATGANTATCCTTAAAGGACAATGTGATTCTCTTTGATTTGAAGTAACTAATCTATTAAGTGACAAACTATCATCAACTTGATTTTTGACATACTGAATAAGTTCGTACTCAGGATCATGAAAATCCCATTGTCCACCATAAAGGATGCACTTGGCCTCTCTCCCCCGGATTGTTTTCTTCAAATGCATATTGACAAGCTATTTCCCGCAGACGAACTTAGCCGACCACATATTCTTAAAACGCACCGAAAGATTTACTTGTGCACAAAATCCTAGCTTGATGTTAGTCGGGTACTTTTTGGCACGCTATCTCCTCGACTATGATCATTTGATCATATCCTGTCCTGTAACAATCTAATGTTGATCGATAAATTTAAGAAATTATAGAAATATATCTTGTTCC
The DNA here is from genome assembly GCA_001010745.2 of Gerris buenoi. Taxonomy (NCBI): domain Eukaryota; kingdom Metazoa; phylum Arthropoda; class Insecta; order Hemiptera; family Gerridae; genus Gerris; species Gerris buenoi. The sequence goes on from KZ652079.1 coordinate 42,014, forward strand.
TCTACCTACATACACTGTGGACATATTTTTCCTTAAGGTAGAGATACACATGCCTGTGAAAATAGTCGAATGGAGAAGCCAAAATTATGCTACAAGAACAAACTAAGGAAGTGTGTGCATTATTTATATGTTTGATCCTGTTAATATTATGGAAATATCATTACGATCTAAGTGGTCTTATATATGATATACAAAGAAACACATTAGATGTAACATTTAAAGTGTAATATATGTATCCTTAGCGGTTATATATATCCGTATTAATATAACCGCAAGCAAAATGTTTGTATTGTAATTTAAACACTTATTAGACTTCATAATGAGAAACATAATTTATATGAAGGAAGTGGAAATAAATGTCACAATTACAACACGTCTCAATTTAAATATACATGTCCATATTGTGTCCATACAGGTTGTGTGTCGCCACCCGATTTCATAGGCGCAACGCTAGCTAAACGAAATCGATTAATTTTTTTCAGAGGTTAGCGCAAACATGTTGCGCATGTTGTAGGCTTCTTTCATCGAAAAATATTGAGTGGAACTAAAGTTCTTAACAATTTTATAAAAATAAAAAAAAATAAATAAAATTAGGAGTATGTACATAATTTTAAGTTAAAAAACCTTTTGACTCGCTAATAAACTTCTTGACAACCTAGAAGCTCGCGGTTTTTATAGAGTTTCAGATCCGAAAAGTAATTCGCCGGACGCATCCTCAAAGTTTTTTGGAGGCTTATTACGGCTAAACGGTAAGTCGTATCGCACCAAATTGCACTAGAGGTAACTGATTTTAAATTATTTACAACTTTGGTCCTATGACTTTTAATCGCTCTTCCACCAATTCTAGATTAATAGAGCTAAATTTAAATATTTAACTTTAGTATTATTTTAACTTAATTAATAGAAATAAAGTTTTCCTTCGTTTTTAACTCATTCATATTCGATTCATTTTTATTAAAGTTGCTCGCCGCTGCATATGCAGTCATTATCATATGTAATAAGTAGTTTAGCGTCATCGATAATTGATAACATCTGGTTTTGTCGTTAAATTACTTCTTACAAATTTAAAGATAAAACCAGATGTCTCATCACATATACAAATTTAATTTTAAAAATTGAAGTGTAATAATTTTTTTTTAATATTAAGGGTGAATTAGTTAGGATATTAATCTATTAATTATTATAGAATATTTTCTATAGAGATATTGAACTAGATGTTTTTATAAAAAGCATAAGTAATCAGTAATTTATGAATGAATCACGTTGATAGGATTAGATTGCGTTTAGCATTATTACAAGATCAAATTATACAAAATAATAGGTTATTACAAGATCAAATCGATCGGCTCTTATGCAATGTTATAACGCCTGCACACTGCACAGGTTTTGTTTCGAAGCTGTAAAACGATTGCAATTTAATCTTTCGTTTAAAAGCCCACAGCTTCACGGTTCCCTAAAGAAAAACACCTTACACCTGCTAAACACTAAACATCTTGACACTTTTATGAAACTGTTGATGTCAAAAGAAGAAAAAACCTTGGATTTTACGTGACCGTAACATTAAAGTGAGGGAAAAAAAAACCACCTAGTTCACAATATACTTCGTAACAGAACTTACCGTCTCGAAATAACTCTTATTTTATCAAGAAAAAACTAAACAAAAGATTCGTTGTATTGTGTACTTATTTGTTTAGTCATACTTCTAAACAAGCTATATAAATATAAAAAAAATCGCAAGATAAAAAGTGAGTTATCAAGAATTATACATCAGGTGTCAATGTGTCAATATCTTTACCATATAGAAATAAACTGTTTTGTAATCATTCCTCCAGTATATTTGTTTCTAATCCCAAAGAGGGTTATGGTTTACATCTGGGAGAAATATTTCTAACACTCTGATCTAATGATCACATAGAGTCGATTTGATCATCATTGAATATCAGTGATAATAATAATAATTGAATCATGTGCTATACGTATCAAACTAGACACCATCTCTGTAATTTGGCGTCCTAAAATACCTTGTAACACAAAACAGTCAGGACAGTAAAATAAACAATGGAGGTTGACTATTGTGTGCAGCCTGTAAGATTTTTATAAAAGGTAAACAGAAATTTTCTTAAGAGAGACTGAAATCACTGACAAAACCAGAATGGCCTCAAATCAATGTTTATTCCGATTCTTACTTAAGAATATGAATCATTAGCTCTTACTCCAAACTCTTAAAACAAAAGAATATCCAGATGGCTAAGATGAGATTTATGAAAAGTGTGGTTGGAAAAACAAGAATATATCAAGTTATAAACACCACCAACTAGGCCAACAACTCACAAACAGGCTCCTATCAAGGTCAATGAAAAACCATTGGGGAAAAATTGTTGCAAATCATTCGAGTTTAAGAGGGACATCTGGAGGAAGAGGAAAGTGATGTATCGTAAGAAGAAGAAGATGAAGAAGAAGTGACTCCTTCTGTATGTTATCGTGATAGCGTGTAGCGTGCGTTCTTGTTATTCATAAAATGTAAAAAGATATTATATTCTGTTTCTATAGTATTCCTAATAAACTCGTTTTATTTCCTAAATGTAAAAGTGGCGACNGGATACACTTCTTTTTATATAAGATATAGCTATATTTTTCAATTTTACCCCCCTCCTAAGTTAAAATATGATAGAACTGTACATAAGAACAATTACTGTCCTCATAAAGAGCTTTTCAACGATATACATCATGAGTGGTATTCATTACTTTGACATTTGTACCCTGTACCGCTGTGTACCAAAATTAAAATTTTGAATATTCATGTAGACAGTGATTTTCCCCTTGATTGAAGGTAGAGAGTGCAAATTTTCATCGAGATCGGACTAAAACTATAGATTTGTATAAAGAACATGCATAATACGATGACTTTTATATATGTATGGCCGCCATCTTGAATCAAAATGCCCGATTGGTTAACNAGTCTGCATTAGACTACTAAATTCACCTAGCTATCGCCTTTAGTCTGCATTAGACTACTAAATTCACCTAGCTATCGTGTGCAATCGGATGATCTGATGCTCTGATGATCACTTTTGCTCAAAAGTATCTAATCACAAAATTACCTCTTTAGCTTAAATTAAGTAATCTAATCAATAGATTACTTTAGCTTATTGCCATCATTTTTCCTTTAGTTTTTTTAATAATTAAATCAAAATAACTACTTTCCAAATATTCTAGTTTTTATTTGTATTTGTTTAATGGGGAAAGCTTTTTTTTGGGGGGAAGAAAAAACAAACGGATTTAAAGATTACCACCGGTATTTTTTATTTTATTTTATTTTTTATTTATTTTTTTTATGTAAAACAATTTTATCGTAAAACAAGTTAATTTTGGTTCGGTTTGGCAGACCAGTTGTTATTGGATATACTGTGCCGTGAGTTATTTTCTCTGTTTCTTATTAGCGCAGTCATTTTTTTTGGTTCCACGATTTATTATTTTGTTTTCACTTTTTTTTATGAAGATTTAAAGTTTGTTTGTGAGCGTAACGCGTTTTTATTTTTGTATATTATTTTAAGCCAAAAAAATCAGAGATGTTTATTACTTTGAGAGGGAATCTCACACAGCTTAAAAACAGCTTTCCGTGTCACCTTAACAGAACGAGTTTAGTGTCTTTATAATATACTATCATTTATATAAATTGTCTTTTGGAGATTTTTATTAAAAGAAAATAACAAAAATCGTAAAAGACTTGTCTCCTTTCACTTTTCATTGTAAGAGTCAGATTTTTGTTGTTTGTGATCATTTATCTTTTTATTATTTTAGTGGGATTCCGTGATTCACGATTTTTTTGATATTATTTTTGAAGCCCTCAAACAAAACTTCTTTAAAAATATGTATTATGCTAAACAGTATAATATTATTTATTATAGTCTTAAGTATTCGA
>KZ652079.1:106525-119480 GCA_001010745.2 Gerris buenoi
ATATATATATATAAAATTAGGTAAGAAAATTTGGTGACAAATAATTAATTAATTGTTATTGATTACCTAAATAATCATCTAATGGCTAATTATTGTATTGTACTGGGAAATAGTAGTCACGAATTAAGTCAAAATTAGGTAAGAAAATTTGGAGACAAATTAATTAATTAAATATTATTAGTCACTTAAAAAATATCTAATGACTATTTATTGTATTATAATGGAGAATATATAAACTGTGCAAGATCCAGCTTTCTAGGTAGTTGGGATGTGAGACATATTTAGGTAAGAAAATTTGGAGACAAATTAATTATATAATGACTAATTATTGTATTGTAATGGGAAATACATAATCTGTGCAAGTTTCGCCTTCTAGGTAGTAGGAAAGTCAGTAGGTCAAATTTAGATTACAATATTTTCAAATAAAGTTAGTATATAGAATGAAAAAAATAAAACTAATTCTACTTACAAAAGATAACACAAAATAAACAATAGTACATTGTTTTGTTGCGCTTAGTTTTATTATTTAAAAATTATTTCCAACTTTCCTTCCTCAATATATTTTTAAATGAGCTAATGTAAAAATAAAACAAATACAACTAATACAAAAAATAAATAAATAAACAATAGTACATTTGTTGCACATTAGTTTTGTTATTTAAAAATTATTTCCACCATTCCATAATATATTTTTAAATGAGCTAATAGCTTAATTTCATTCAATAAAACGATTCCATAACAGGTAACCGTTTATCCCAAATTAGTTTATCCAATTGCGGTTGTGTCCTGCGTGATATTTTCACTTTGATTTTTTTTTTATTCGTGATATTCGAAGGATAATAATCCTTTTTTGAGCTCTCGATGAGTTTATCTGTGGAAAGGAATATAATCCTGTGGAGATGAGAGACGGAGACTTATTACACCTCAACTCGTTCAGGACTCGAGGTAAGACGTGAAATTCTACCTCATTTAAAAAGGACATCACGACTTTCTTTAGATCTCTGTTGTTTTTATATATCTCCTTCGTCCTTTCTTTACAATGGGAAAAGATTGTACAACTCTCACTTCGATACTGTCAGTCCAAGTCAATCTTGACCGACGTATATTCAAGTCTTGATTTAATTAGTTGTAACATGTCAATATATTCTTCTTATATTGTATTCTGCACATCATTCATTATATTATATCTTCGTAATAATATCGTCATTCTATTATATATTTACTAGCCGTTAAGCCCGTGGCAACGGGCAGAATGAATATGGTTAAAAAAGAGCTAGCTATAATTAAAATATTTAAATAGATGTTTACTGTTTAAATATTGTAAGTTTTATGCTTGGAGATACAGTGGGATTGCTCAGTGGTAGAGTATATGCTCCATGTGCTGGAGGTCACTGGTTCAAATCCAGCTAATAGCTCTTCAATTTTTAACGTTATAAATCATTTAGAGGTGAGTCGTCTTCGGGACACTACTCGATTATAATAAAGGATACGTTTACATAATGTATTGGAAACGCTCTGAATACGATACCTGATTACCTTTCCATGTAAACCCACCGTATTTAATCTAGTACATGTCAAGGTCAATACTCAAAATGTCTGGATTGAATCGTAATGAACCTTCAGTAACACCTGACTGTATCGAGATCGTATGAGGGCATGCGCAGTTTTGTTTCTCTCCTGGGTAACCTGACACATCATACAATCATAACCTTCTTTCACAACCATATAAATCAGCTGTTTTCTAATGACGTCGAAACTGNACCGGTGCGATGGGAAGTCTAGAACGGTAATGACAAGGGAGACAGAAGTGTGGACTGGAGAGGGCAGTGGCCCCCACTACTCCGACACATAACTAAGGGGGCGTCCACTCTCCCACTGCAACACTCATTTAGTAAATTGACTATACATGACACAAAAATAACAACACTGCCACACTCTTCAGATTGTCATGAGTTCTTGGTCAGGATTTAGTAAATTGACTATACATGACACAAAAATAACAACATTGCCCTCTTGATAGGTGACTACTTTGATTTAGAGAAATATTTGAATTAACCTATATCAAGTGACAAACTAAAACAACTTCATTTTTAGTTCAAGTCATTTTGTAATCAGTATCATAGAAATCACATTGTACATTGTCCAACAAAATGGTTGGGACATGACCGCTCCACACCGGTCTGTTAATTTTAACAGCTTAGACCAAGCTATGTCTAGCAGACGAATTTAGCCAACCAAATATTCTCGAAAGACACCAGAAGATTAACTTAATACACAAAAATCTAACTTAATGTTAAATAGACACCTTTTCTGCATCTCCTACACTGCTATTAACTAAATTGTCTCGAACAATATTACTTTAATTACTTTATGTGATATTAACATATTAAATCAGGTCACTAATGATGACCAATTTAAAACCGGCATTGTATTAATTAGGGCTTTAATAAGACGATTACATATTTTCTTTTAGTTAGTAAGAGATTACCAGAAAAATAAAAATAAAGAAGGAGTAATTTTCCAAGTGAATACTCCAGACTTAGACCGTGTTAACCGGAAAAAGTGATTATACTTCATGAAAATAACCATAATAGCTAATAACATAATATAATAATATTTTAACTATAGCTAGTAATATATTCATTTTTTGGATGTATAATTGGCCAATTTAATTGACTACCATTTTTATGATTACCAATTTTAAAATTTTGTAAATTTGTCCAATTAGAATTATAGTCATATTGGAAGATATAATTCTGTTATATGATATATGATAGGCTATGTTACATAGAATTATTCAACTAACATCAAGCTGGAATTTTAGGTGTAAGTTTATTTTGGTGCCTTTCAAGAAAACAAAAAAAAAAAAAAAAAATGTAATTTTTGATTTTCAATTCAAAACCTGAAGATGCCAAGGTATAGGCGAAAAATAGCTTAGTTTTAAGTAAAAATAAAATATTTTTATTTTTCAAACCTTTTTTATCCCTGAAAACCAAATGGATAAGGGAATTTATAGTACAAGTTTTAAATTGAGACCGAGGATTATCACCTGTAAGTATTCAAAATCAGTAATGGCAAAACGTATCGGAAAAAAGAGAATCAGTCAGTGAACAGTGTTTCAACTCATATACCCTTTATAGTCCAGGAGATAGCGTGCAAAAAAGTGTCTGACTAACATCAAGCTGGAATTTTAGGTGTAAGTTTATTTTGGTGCCTTTCAAGAATATTAGGTCGGCTAAGTTCATCTTCGGAACATATCATGACCATATGTTAAAATAAACACATCGATGGAGACCGGCCATGTCCCGTCCATTTTTGAGGACAATGTACTACAAAACTCATGTGATCTTGAGTACTAAATTAGTTAGTGGACCAAAAATCAAGCTAATGTTATTTGTCTCTTGATAGGTGACTACTTTGATTTAGAGAAATATTTGAATTAACCTATATCAAGTGACAAACTAAAACAACTTCATTTTTAGTTCAAGTCATTTTGAATCAGTATCATAGAAATCACATTGTACATTGTCCAACAAAATGGTTGGGACATGACCGCTCCACACCGGTCTGTTAATTTTAACAGCTTAGACCAAGCTATGTCTAGCAGACGAATTTAGCCAACCAAATATTCTCGAAAGACACCAGAAGATTAACTTAATACACAAAAATCTAACTTAATGTTAAATAGACACCTTTTCTGCATCTCCTACACTGCTATTAACTAAATTGTCTCGAACAATATTACTTTAATTACTTTATGTGATATTAACATATTAAATCAGGTCACTAATGATGACCAATTTAAAACCGGCATTGTATTAATTAGGGCTTTAATAAGACGATTACATATTTTCTTTTAGTTAGTAAGAGATTACCAGAAAAATAAAAATAAAGAAGGAGTAATTTTCCAAGTGAATACTCCAGACTTAGACCGTGTTAACCGGAAAAAGTGATTATACTTCATGAAAATAACCATTATAGCTAATAACATAATATAATAATATTTTAACTATAGCTAGTAATATATTCATTTTTTGGATGTATAATTGGCCAATTTAATTGACTACCATTTTTATGATTACCAATTTTAAAATTTTGTAAATTTGTCCAATTAGAATTATAGTCATATTGGAAGATATAATTCTGTTATATGATATATGATAGGCTATGTTACATAGAATTATTCACTGCTAGTTTTTTTTTTTAGCTAATAATAAATTTAAAATCATAACAAATATATAATAGCCAGATGTTACCATGTTATTTTTATATATGAACTATATTATTACATTTAACTTCTAAAAATAAACTGGAATTTCATTTAACTGGAAAACATCTAAACGACATTGATCCAATTTTATTTCTAATTGCCTCTAAATAAAGGAATTCAATCGTTGTTATAAATTGCGATATATTGCTAAAGAATAGAATACTGTTTCATTTATTTTGTGATATTTTAAATGTATATTTCTCCTTTTCCCAGATATTTATTAATCCATTAGAATGTAGTTTCTGTACGATATTTCCATCTATTTAATTTATTTTCTCCCTTCATATATACTAAAAATAAATGTTTCTCCAATTTTTAACATGGTTGATTTTCTTTTCCTATTATTTTTTTTTTATTTGTAGTTGTCAAGTAGTATTTTATTCTCAGTACATTTGTTTCTGTCAATGCATATTTCTATTTTTATCATATTTTACCATTTTTTTTATCTGCTATAACAGTTGTAAAAGTTTTGTCTTTTATTATTTTTTCTACTTGATTACAATATTAAAGTTTATATTTTATTTTAAAAACATTATTTAGAAAGAAATTAATATTTTATGTTAGAATTTATATTTAGCAATATTCCTTCATATTTTGCTTTAGGTACCTACAAAGAATTGTTATCTCTCCTTATCGAAAAGCCCCTTAATAAGAAGTATGATAAAAAAAAATCCCAACCAAGAAGTCGTGGCACTCGAGAAATCTTCTCCGCTATTTTGAAAATGACGATTTTTGAACTTCGGAACTTTAACTTTAAATAAATAATCACTGAATAAGTATTTCGCCTAATTGGCAGAAATGCGCAACAATGATACTTTTCTAAAATATATAAGTCCTCCATATTTTCTATCCCCAAATATCTGCCACAATTTTGAAAATATCGACTTTGGTTTTTTATATTGGAAAGTTTCTTCACATTTTTAAATACCTCACTATAACAGACCTCATTATAAGGGAAACAAAATTATAATTCGCATAATAAAAAATCTTTTGTCATTTTTAGGTCAATCTTTGGTAAGATAAAGTTTCGAGACGCCCAAGTGACAGCTATTTATGACAGTTAATCAAATTAAAAACAAAATAGTATTTCGATAATGCCTCAATTTTATTAGTAAACCGACTATACATTATACAAAAACAACAACACTGCCACACTCTTCAGATTGTCATGAGTTCTTGGTCAGGATTTAGTAAATTGACTATACATGACACAAAAATAACAACACTGCCACACTCTTCAAATTGTCATGAGTTCTTGGTCGGGATTTAGTAAATTGACTATACATGACACAAAAATAACAACATTGCCACACTCTTCAAATTGCCATGAGTTCTTGGTCGGGATTTAGTAAATTGACTATACATAACACAAAAACAACAACACTGTCACACTCTTCAAATTGTGATTTAAGACAGGTAAGAAAGTCGTCCAAGGAATATCTATTTTTTTCTCCTCTAAACGGTTGCAATTTTCTAAAATAAGAAAAAAATAATCTCACGGTAGAAAATCTACACTAAGTGGTTAGAATGCAAGTTAATAATTATAATAACCAACTTAATTGTAACCAGTTTTGAATTGCATAAACTTGAAATGCATCTTAAACTTACTTATCGCTGTTAAATTAACCAGATCACTAGTTTAAACTTGATCTAAACTATTAAATAACTAATCTGCCTTGTTATCACTCAAAGCATGAATAATATTTAAATTTTTGATGTTAAATGGCGTCAGATAGAGGACTTAATTACATGAAAATGCAAATATGAAGACCTAGTGAGCTAAAGATTTCTCTCTCCTTTAATAAGTATAATTATATTTTTAAAACAATATAAATTAATTCGAATTACTTTCTGAAAATAAAAGTGAATCTCAAATTCTTGGATGTTTTCATTTTTTAATCTTTTCTCTAAATAACTTTATGTAATATTTCTTTAAATATAATTAGCTACTTTAAAGGTTTACTTAATTGGCTTTTATGGTAAATGAAATGCATACCACGAAAGGGTAAATTTATATTGTACATGCCCAGGCCGAGATTTAGAGCCACCTCTAACCACCTAAAACCACCTCAAACCACCTCTAACCAACTCTAACCACCCTTTCGGAAATTTCTCTGGCACGTACAATATGAATTAGCCCACGAAAGAAGAAAATTTTATTTCAAACAAACAAAATAGCTATGTTTCATAAAAGTATATTATTAGACCAGACAAATTTATAATTTCACAAAAACTGATTTGTGATCAACTAAAGAAGTCGAAACCGATCTATTATAAACATTGGCTACAGAGGTATTTTGACAATAAACTGATCAATTTTGCTGAATCTACAGATCAGTTATTGCACAATCCTCAGTTCAGTTTTTGCACAGTATAATTCAGTTTTGCACAGTCCATAGTTCAGTTTTACACAGTCAACAGTTCAGTAATTGGACCGCCCACCGCCCACTGTTCAGATATTGCACATTTCAGCTGTGGTTATACTACCAGAGACCATCAGTTTTTTACTTTCTCACAAAAAGAGGAGGTATTGTGATGGCGTGAAAATTAGATTTTAAGATTTTGATGGATTTTCACGTTTTAAAGACCTCAGAGTCAAAAAGTTGCGATTTAAAAAAATAAAATAAAATAAAAACTCTGTTATCTGTTGTCCGTGCACGCGTGGAGCATAAACTACCAGGCCGATTTTGACGAAATTTGGCACACATGATGAGAAAAAGCATACCTTAAGGTGAAATCGATAAATGCTATATAGCTCCAAATTTGAGGGCGCTACCCTCCAAAAACTCTAAAAAAACGTAGAAAAAATTATTTCTCAAAAAAAGGTTTCGACTAAAAAATGATTTTGATTTGATTAAAAAATTCTAATAGGTAGTCCATTTAAATTCGAATCTAACGATATAGGCCACTTTCCCGGGAAAAATGTATTTGCTGAGGAAATTGCTTGCTTTTCCGGAAGTACAAAAAAGTTAAGAAAGGAATGCATTTAAAAAAATGCATCAGCCCCTTTGTGGACTGTTGCACCCACTTTTATGTTTTCACCATTTACTTTGATCAGCTATGAACCCCTAGAGGACTATTGCACCCACTTTTATATTACCACCATTTAGTTTTATCAGCTAAGAACCCCTAGTGAACAGTTGCACCTACTTTTATATTTCTACTATTATTTGATCAGCTAAGAACCCTAGTGGACTATTACACCCACTTTTATATTACCACCATTTAGTTTGATCAGCTATGAACCCCTAGAGGAGTGTTGCACCCACTTTTATGTTTCCACCATTAAGTTAGATCAGCTGTGAACCTCTTGAGGACTATAGAACCCATTTTTATATTTATAACATTTAGTTTGATCAGCTATATGAACCCCTAATGGATGTTGCAACTACTTTTAAATTTCTACCATTTACTTTGTCGAAACATTATTTAAATTGCATTTAAAACATCTGTTAATTTATGACAGTGATGATAATATGATCAGCAAAAACAAGTTTGCTGATTTTACCTTGCATGTAGTGATAAATTGAGACAAAGGTGATGGACGTGGAGGAGGTGCTTCAACAGGTGGTCCTGATGATACTCCATAGAGAGGTAATCTCTTGTTCAATTTTGACGTCATAGTTTTCAGCAAAAAGCTATTAACAAACAAATGATAAGTTCTGGGTAAAAAAACGTAACTGAACTTAAGAAAGACGGGATTTTTGAAAAAGAGAACAAATTTAATGAACTTTAATGATTGTTGAACACGTAATATTTGATACCGATTTACTATCTTCGAATTTTTATAGACGAAATATTAAACGGTTATTTTTCGCGTTTTTTTAAATTAATTTTGACCGTCGTTGCGAAGATAATTAGTAACTCTCCGTGAGAGGTCTAAATTTCTTTGCCGACCGGTGCGATGGGAAGTCTAGAACGGTAATGACAAGGGAGACAGAAGTGTGGACTGGAGAGGGCAGTGGCCCCCACTACTCCGACACATAACTAAGGGGGCGTCCACTCTCCCACTGCAACACTCTTGTCTCTTTAAAGCACCCACATAACTTTTTTTACACATAATACTCTTTAATACTCTTAAAAAATTAACTTCTTTTAAAACTCAACCTAACTCAAATCATTTTTCTCAGTTAATCTACCGAATAATTATCTATAACAAGAATATAAACTATATTTATACCTAAATAATAATGAAAGTTTCTCAGGTAAAATTTTCTTCTTTTTTTTTAAAAAAAAAAAAAAAAAAAAACTAGATGTATGGATAATTAAACTAATTCAATAGTCAATAAACTTGTAGATAATTTCACACACTTTCCTACTATATTATTATATTTTTATGTATGTAGCAATAAATTTATGTTAAGAAAAAATTAATCTAGTCACCTTTTAACCTAATATACCTTAATATATTATAGTTGTATAGGTTTATTTATCAACTTTAACGTTTCGATGTTACTCATAAATTAAAAAAACTGGGTAAAACTGAAGAATATGATACGGTCTATAAAAAAAATGGTGGGCCTCACTCCAACGTATTTCTTGACAAAGATATAAACTCTCCTATGAACAAATCATACATATAACATATATAATTTCTCAAATGTTTTAAGCATAAAAATTTAATGTTTGACAAAGGAATATTAATTCTCAAGTGTATAATTTAAGTAAAGTTGTGCTGCCAAGCGATTCTCGACCGTATCATTTCCTTCAGTTCAGCCAAAAACTGAATTTATGTAGTTATTCATTAGATATTTTAAATTAGTATCTAAAAATATTTTTGTTAAAATTTGAATTCCAAAGATGGATAGGATAAAATGGTAAAGATATTAAACCACATAAAGTTTGTGTCGGGATATCCACACTGAATGGCAAATATAATATTGATCGATAAATAGATTGTTTAGGATCAATTAGATTTATCGAACTAAAACTACATAGAAATTATATGAATGAAGAATGAAGTTTATCCACATCCACAAGAGGATATATAGACGCCTTTTAATGTCTGTTAATGTTTATTGTAATAGAAATTAAAATAAATTATTTATCCATGATATATCGTCAAATTTTGTTGAAAATGTTTAAAAAAAAAAAAATTAAGAGAGTACATTATAATAATTAAATTGTAAATTTATTTAAAATTAATAAACAATGACTAAAAACAACATTAAAATTTAAAATTTAAATTTAAATTAATATATATAAACTGACGAAAGACAACTGTGAAACGTAACTATAAAGGTAGATTAAGTAAGTGTACGTCTTTAAAAGTTTAATTTAAAAAAATTCACCTTTTAAAAAACAGATATAATTTCTAAATGATTTCCAAAATAATAAAGATTTTTCTTGAAATGTATTCTGAGGCCAACACACAGCCAATAGCATTAATCAATCCAGATAAGTCAATAATTCAATAATATTTCAAATTCACGCATCAATATTCCAATATAGGAAACTAATCAATATTTAATCGACTATTTATGGTTGATTAAATGTTGAAAACCCAAAATCTTTTCTTTGACCAAATGAGTATAACACATTTCCTAAATAATAATAACTAAACAATAAATAACGCGAATATTTAAATTTAAAACTTTTATAACTATAAAACGCAAATAGCATATTATGAATACGAATTTGACTCATAATAAACACGTAAATAAACTAATTCAGTTAAATTTAAATAATAAAAAGTCCTAAAACGATAATTGTGGGTAAAACAATCATCTTGTGTAACGTTGTATGGTTAGAACAACATAAACATTGAACAGCTGATTTTATTTTTATTCAGTACTACTAACTTTGAAACAACTAATTCAAATAAAATAATATTTCCGATAATATTATGTACATAATATTAAAAAATATCATTACTTAATATAATTTTAGTTTTTCAAAGGATTTTTCTTTTTTTTTGGACTTTTTTAATTTCGATTTATGGCAGCACTGTTTTTGTATTTTGCTTTAAAAAAAAAAAAAAAAAAAACCAACTGATTCACATGTTGTTTTTACTTTTCCTCACTACCTACAGTAGGAAAAGTATTGTTTTGTCTTGAACTCATACGTATATTTAATTTGTGTATTATTAAATATAGGGACATAAAAACCTTTGTGATTTATTTATTTGGTAAAACTGCAGTTATCCTGCAATCTAGGAGAAAAGGTAGGAAAGTGGCGAGCCTTACTAAAATGCTCAAATGTACATTGTTTTAAAAAAGAGATATTTTGTCTCTCAAATGTATTGTTTTGACAAAGAGATATTATGTCTCTCAAATGTATTGTTTTGACAAAGAGATATTATGTCTCTCAAATGTATTGTTTTGACAAAGAGATATTATGTCTCTCAAATGTATTGTTTTGACAAAGAGATATTATGTCTCTCAAATGTATTGTTTTGACAAAGAGATATTATGTCTCTCAAATGTATTGTTTTGACAAAGAGATATTATGTCTCTCAAATGTATTGTTTTGACAAAGAGATATTATGTCTCTCAAATGTATTGTTTTGACAAAGAGATATTATGTCTCTCAAATGTATTGTTTTGACAAAGAGATATTATGTCTCTCAAATGTATTGTTTTGACAAAGAGATATTATGTCTCTCAAATGTATTGTTTTGACAAAGAGATATTATGTCTCTCAAATGTATTGTTTTGACAAAGAGATATTATGTCTCTCAAATGTATTGTTTTGACAAAGAGATATTATGTCTCTCAAATGTATTGTTTTGACAAAGAGATATTATGTCTCTCAAATGTATTGTTTTGACAAAGAGATATTATGTCTCTCAAATGTATTGTTTTGACAAAGAGATATTATGTCTCTCAAATGTATTGTTTTGACAAAGAGATATTATGTCTCTCAAATGTATTGTTTTGACAAAGAGATATTATGTCTCTCAAATGTATTGTTTTGACAAAGAGATATTATGTCTCTCAAATGTATTGTTTTGACAAAGAGATATTATGTCTCTCAAATGTATTGTTTTGACAAAGAGATATTATGTCTCTCAAATGTACAAATCTTACAAATGTACCTACTGTTTTGAAGGGAATAGAATCTCTGAAATGACCTGACCTTATCACTTCTAAACATATTGATATCTATCAATAGGATATAGGATATTATTGGTGGAAAGCCATCAATCAAATAAAATTAAGATCAATTCTAAGAAGTAAAAAAAGAGGTTTAATATGCATATCATTTTATAATAAAAAAAAATCAACAATTTTATTCCGAGCTCAATGAAAAAGGATCACTGTATACTGTATACTTTTGAGAGATTTTGAAAACCACTAAAAAAATGTCTGTCGGATCGTCTGTCGTATCTGCAAACGCGTGTAGCCTAAACTACTGGAAAATTATGTCCGGAAGGAAAATCTAGATTTAATTTAAGCTTCAAATTTGGGGGTGCTAACTCCAAAAAACGTTTAAAAAAAAAAAATACGTTAAAAAAAATATTTCTCGAAATCAGTTTTAACGATTTTTTATTTTAAAAAAATCGGCTAATTCGGATTGTACGTGACCCAGACATTTTTTTCGAGTTTTACCTCTACCTGGTTTATATACAGGAGGGTTTTTTTTCTTCTGAAAATGAGCGGAGCACCGCGTAGCGGTGCGGAGCGGATATTGAAAATTCAAGTGTACACAAAATTAAGGTTTTTAATTTAATATACAGGATTTTATCACCTAACCTCCTAGGTTAGGTCACGTACAATCCGAATTTCACCAAAAAATCTTTCTTATTACATATGTAAGAAATATAAATTGTTGCGAAATATATTTATTTTTCATTAGATTATATTGTTATAATAGGTTTGTTTCTTCGAATTACAAGACATCAAAAAATACCCCTTTTTTAATGTTTAAGAATATAAACAAAAAACAGTTCAGTCTCGATAATCCGAATCGGATGCGACGCTAACTCGGATTATTGAAAATTTACGAAAAATATGAGTTGGGAATTATACTTTTTAACTACCTTATATTGAAGTATAATGCTTACACATTGATATTTTATTTTCATCAGGTTTTCAAATAATTACATCCTAATCGGTTTCTAATGACCCACAGATACACTCCTAACTCTCCGGGCAATTGTTTTCAGTAACACACCATTATCTATACGCATCAATGCATCTATTTTCACAGCTAAAGAAAGTTCGATTCCGATATATCGAAAATATTGATATATCGGACCCAAAAAATATCGGACCCAAAAATATCGATATTGATTTTTTTGATATATCGGCAACATTGATATTTCTAGAAAATATGGGAAAACTAGGGTAGTTGGAAAGGTTCTCGATATATCGGGATCGGGAATATCGATCATAACTCAATTTTTTTACTAATTTTGATGTTCAACACCATCCACTTGATGTCGAATTATCAAAAATATCGATATTTTCTTTCGATATCCCAACTCTATAGTTTGGATATGTTTTCGTTAACACATTATAAAAAATGTAACGAGATGCTTTCGGTTTAAGACTTAAAACTGAAGAAGAAGAAATAAATGAATAAGCCTTGAATTAGAATGTAAACACAGCTGCTCAGATAGGGAAGGAATTCCATGAAATCATATGGATTTTTTTTTTTTTTTTTATAGTTGCTTTCCTAGAATCCTTCCATTTCTCTTAATCTTATAAAAGTAGAAAGGGGGAATCAGGTGGGGGGGGGGGG
>KZ652079.1:144880-156374 GCA_001010745.2 Gerris buenoi
TTTTTTACAAAATTATAATAATAAATAAGTATAAATAATAATAAAAAAAACTAGATAATGGAACTAAAACATTCCACAACAAGCGCAAAAATTAAAATAACACTTGATCCAAATAGGATTAAGTATTATTATGTATTTATTTATTTATTTCCTTTATTAACAAATTCTCCTATTTAAGTTATTGACTAGGCATAAACTGATCGTAGACATTCAACAAAAAATAATATAGAGCACTCAAGAAAATGCAACATGCAAATAGAAAAAGAAAAAATCAATTGAAAAATATTTTTTAAAGTTTTAAAATTGAAATGGGTAATATAAAGGTGGAAAAATTAAATGTTTTAAGTTAATTATTATTACATATAAGATATATGTATAAAAATAATTTATCTTTATATGTTATGATACATAAACGATATCATGTAATATTAATGTTTTTATATAGTATATTATAAGGTATTATCTAAGATATATTATATGTATGTACATATAAAATACATTTATAATATTATATGCTATAAAACACATTTATATAAATTAATTAAGTTGAATGCCCAGCATTTACAAACAATAAATAGAGATTAGAAAAAGAAATGCAAGTTGGGTAATTTTTTTGGACAGTTTTTTAGTTTGTTTTATATCTTGAGTGATATAAAAGAGGTAGAGCTTTGATGCTTGTTAAGAAAAAGAGATGACGATCACAGTTCTGTCTTATCCAGGAGAGGGCGATGTTAGCGGATGAATTTAGTAGAGAGTGAGTCCGGGGTAGTAGGGAAGGCCAGCGTTGGGTCCAGCACCGTGAGGTCCAATACCTGTCACAAACATAACAAAGAAAAATAAATGTTAGACGAGGTGAAATTAGACATATTGTTACTAAATCCTTTTATAAAAATTAATTATTTTACAAATATTTATACCAGTATGCTAATTAACTATTTCCTAACTAATTTTAAGTATAAAAAATAACTAATTAAGTCTTATCTCAAATTATGGAACGAAATGGTCTAAAAACAGATATACAAATCTTTCAAAACTTTGACGATAAGTTTTGTTTTAACTACAATTCGTAGCTTATAATCTCCCTTGTGTTTGACTAACTTTAAGATAAGGGCAGAACCCGTATATTAGTAAATGTTGATAACAGTGATGTTAATTACACTTTTAACAGAGATTTCGTAATTTTGTTGACCTCTTTGGATTAGTAAGATCAGGCTTAAAAAATTAAACAATATGTGATGCAATTTTTTCATTGAGTGTGTAGTAAACTAACTAAGTAATTAATTCTACTCAGTGTATAGTTCTCTACAGCAAAAGTAAATGTAATCTATCTGTAAAAAAGGGATGTTTTTGATGATACAAATATCTTCGTTATAGGGAAAACAAATTGAATTATCTATTATTTTTATTATTGCTATTTAATTATTGTTTGTCTGTTGTAGTTTTGCATCTATGAACATTAGCATACATAATATATTGACTTCTAATGTCCTGATGAGTTCTGTCCATTAGAATATTAGAATTTTTACTAATGTGGATAAAACTACCGTTTTGATAATTTAATATATGCGTATAATTCTTTTTTATGATGTAATAGATTTATTAGTGGAATGACATACAAACATCATATATGTATATATATATACATTTTTTTAACGCCGTACATTTTTCATATGATATTACTCTAGGTCATTTTTCTATTCATAAAATACAAGTTTAATAAACCATTGAATATTTAGGTAATGTATAAATAATTATATAGTTGTTTTTTTAAAAAAAGAGAAATAAATTACATATATGAGGCCATTTGTACACGAATTATGAAATATTTCTGACCGTCGTATACAGAAATCCGGTGAGGGATCAGCCAAGCGATACGCGCTACGCCCTTCAATGATCACGTCACCGGAATGCTACGTCAGGTTTCACGTATACCTACTATACGATTGTAACGTATGATAACGCATTCTTCAATAGACGTTTTATGTATTTTTAATAAAACATATATTTTATAAAAAAAAAGAAGGAATATTGACATATTTTATTGAATTAATGTGAAGGACTTTTGAGTGTCGTAAAAAATATATAATACATTATATTTTAAACATTTAAAAAAAATAATGATTTTTTTTATATTTTTAAAATTAATTATTACATCAAAGTTGTTACTATTTAACGTTAATTTTTAAAAAATGAACCCCTTACGATTCTTAAGGGTTTAATTCAATTACAAAATTAACCCTTCTGAATTTTTCCGTATGTATAAAGCATCCTGTTAATCCTAAACAATCCCCTTTAGCTGTGCTAAATAAATAAATAATTTTTTTTTTGTTTGTTTGAAATAACTATCTCCCTAATATAGATTTATTTTAATACATTCACTTTTCAAAATATAATATAATTGTACGTGAAAGTGCGTTTCAATTGCAACCGATTTAATTAGACCAGAATTGCATAAAAAATTAATAAAATTAGTATATAAAATAAAAATCCAATTGTGTTGTAAATATAGTAAATACTTTCATTATTTTTAGAAAATATCTGTCTTTTATAGTTGCTGGTTTTTTTATTGCTTGAATTCAGTAAGGATACTGATAGAAACTTTGATTTAACTATCTAACAATTAAAAACAAAGGAAGGGAGGGGGGAGCCACATACAAATGAAACACCCCACTGCAAGAAATTAAACACAACATTTTGAGAAATAAATCTCTACAAGACCAATAATATAAAGTACAAAATATAACATTAAAAATATTTATAAGTTATGCATATTGATCACTCTTAAATTTAATAAAAAATAATGTCAANTAAATAAATAAATAATTTTTTTTTTGTTTGTTTGAAATAACTGTCTCCCTAATATAGATTTATTTTAATACATTCACTTTTCAAAATATAATATAATTGTACGTGAAAGTGCGTTTCAATTGCAACCGATTTAATTAGACCAGAATTGCATAAAAAATTAATAAAATTAGTATATAAAATAAAAATCCAATTGTGTTGTAAATATAGTAAATACTTTCATTATTTTTAGAAAATATCTGTCTTTTATAGTTGCTGGTTTTTTATTGCTTGAATTCAGTAAGGAGAAACTTTGATTTAACTATCTAACAATTAAAAACAAAGGAAGGGAGGGGGGAGCCACATACAAATGAAACACCCCACTGCAAGAAATTAAACACAACATTTTGAGAAATAAATCTCTACAAGACCAATAATATAAAGTACAAAAAATAACATTAAAAATATTTAAAAGTTATGCATATTGATCACTCTTAAATTTAATAAAAAATAATGTCAATGGTTAGTATCAAACGAATATACGAGTTCTAACTAAATAGTAGAGAGAAAAATTTAGAAGAACTACAAAGGTAAATTTAAAAGATAAATAGTTTGTCATGAAACATATAAGATAACTTATATGAAACTTTAAAGATAACTTAGATGAAAGTTATGCAAGATAAGTTATATAAAAGTTAAAATATAGTTAATAAAAAAGTTACATGATAGTTAAAAGATAACGATAACGTACATGTAATAGAATAAAACTATGCAAAATTATTGCGATATGAATGGTTGAAATAAGTAAGAGAATTGACAAAACTAAAAATACTCAGCACAAGGGTTAAAAGAATATTTATTTGAAAGAAAGAAGAATGCTATAAACAAAGTATAATTCTAAAAAAATCAGAAACAGTTGTAAAAGGACTGTAATATGTTATTGTTGAAAATAGTTCTGTAACTAAAAAACTACTTAATAGGAAATTTTAAAGCGTAAACTAAAAGAAAAATAAATGTACTAAGAAGAGATGTTAAGTCAAATTTTACATAAATTGAGAAAGTAGAATTCTATATAGAAAGTAAAAAATCATTAGTTGTAAAAAGTTGTAGAAAATATAGTTCTGTCACTAAAAAAAACTACTCAATAGGAAATTTTAATGCGTCAAATAAAAAAAACCAATAGAAGTTCTAAGAAGAGATNAGATAACTTACATGAAACTTTAAAGATAACTTACATGAAACTTTAAAGATAACTTGCATGAAACTTTAGAGATAACTTACATGAAACTTTAAAGATAACTTAAATGAAACTTTAGAGATAACTTACATGAAACTTTAAAGATAACTTAGATGAAACTTTAAAGATAACTTGCATGAAACTTTAGAGATAACTTACATGAAACTTTAAAGATAACTTACATGAAACTTTAAAGATAACTTAGATGAAAGTTATGCAAGATAAGTTATATATAAGTTAAAATATAGATAATAAGAAAGTTATATGATAGTTAAAAGATAACGTACATGTAATAGAATAAAACTATGCAAAATTATTGCGATATGAATGGTTGAAATAAGTAAGAGAATTGACAAAACTAAAAATACTCAGCACAAGGGTTAAAAGAATATTTATTTGAAAGAAAGAAGAATGCTATAAACAAAGTATAATTCTAAAAAAATCAGAAACAGTTGTAAAAGGACTGTAATATGTTATTGTTGAAAATAGTTCTGTAACTAAAAAACTACTCAATAGGAAATTTTAAAGCGTAAACTAAAAGAAAAATAAAAGTACTAAGAAGAGATGTTAAGTTAAATTTTACATAAATTGAGAAAGTAGAATTCTATATAGAAAGTAAAAAATCATTAGTTGTAAAAAGTTGTAGAAAATATAGTTCTGTCACTAAAAAAAACTACTCAATAGGAAATTTTAATGCGTCAAATAAAAAAAACCAATAGAAGTTCTAAGAAGAGATGTTTAGTCAAATTTTACGTAAATTTTGATGAAATTCAAACCTTATTGTTGCTTCCTCGTTTTGAAAGGAAGTAATTACGTTTTTTTAACACCTGATACTGTTGTGTTTTTGATAACGTTGTTGATAAGATTTTGATGTGGTAAGAATGGCATCATAGGTATCAGTACTGTTAAAAGACAAAATTCATGAGTAAATCTTAATAATATCAAATGAATCTACAAGTTTTTTTAGCAGTATTAAAAATATCAGTACTGTCAAATAACAAAGTCAATAGTAAATCTTAATAATTTATAACTAAAAGTGTTTTAGTTGCTTGATATCAGTACTGTCAAAAGATAATATGTAAATCTTAACAACGATGTATATCTGTAAGCTTTTAACAGTATTAATAAAATGTCAGTACTGTTAAAAGAGGCAAAGTCAGCAGTAAAGCAGTAATATTAATACAAACAAAATAGATTTTGAAAGATTAGGTTTCCCTGAATTTTTTCAAAGACAAAGATATCTATAAACCTTTATAATTTCACTTAAATTTTGTAGGATTAGGTATTCAGTACCTAAAGTCTTTAGATATCTAAAAATTTCTATTAAATTCACTTTAAAAGAGATATTAAATTCTTAATAGAAAACTATTATTGCAAGAATATAAAGATATAACAATAACTGTTATTTGAAAATAACAATTACTATAAATAACTAGTATCAGTCAGTAATATAAAATAAAATAACTCTATAATAAAAAAGTCTGAGATCAAACTAAGCCTTTTTCAAACTTCTTATAAATTTTAAGTCCCTTATATCATAAATATATCACAGTATACAACAATGATTGATAAATCTATCTGGATTACTAAAAGGTAATCTGTTGGCATCGGAATACCCATGAAGTTAAAAACAAAATCGTTGTTGTTTATATTCTTATTTAACGAGACTTTTTCATGAAAACTAGATCAGAACTGAAATTTATTTTAACCTTTCACTTGTCTGCTTCAATGACAAAATAATTGAAACTAAAAAGGAAATATATTATTTATATATTTCAAAGTCCACGAAACAGTCATCTTTTATAATTGAATTCAATTCTAAAAAGCGCGGGAAAAAAGGTCATCAATTTTACATTCTTCACCAATGACGAAAAAAAAAAAAGTAACAGAGCGCAATAATCATATTTCAATTTTAAGAGCAATAACTATATAATTGTAATTGTTGCTGTAGTTTTTTTTTTTATTGCAAATCTATACTTTTTTCTAGAATTATTTTTAACATTCGTACTGCTATAATAGGATATTCAAGTTAATGCTTTTCTTGTCATATTGTAATTTCGTTTTGTAAAAAATCAATCAAAAGAATTTTTCTATTGGTTAGAACAAAACATAAAAAAATCCAGTTAAGTATACAATTTATTTTGAAGGTTAATTACGGGGAATTCTTTTTTTTTGAAGACATTAAATAATAACCTGACATACTTTAATGTATATCAATTTAGTTTTTATTAATTTTTATTTAATTTTTTAATATTATTTATACTTGATTGTTGAATGATTTTTACGTGAAATATAAAAAATGTATTTATATTTAAGATTTATGACTTTAAATAGGCTAGAATATTTAGAATTTTAAGTTCAGAATAAATTGACTTTCACCATTTTAGCTCAAATTTTATGAAATCAATCCATCATTAATATTGTTTAATAGCTCTCGTAGGATATCTCGTGACTAAAGTTTCAGCCGTGAAAATTTGCATTTTTAAGGATATAAAAAAAGATAAATTTTAAGGAAAACATAAATAAGAACAGTAGTAGATATGTAAAGCGTAAAATGGACCAATTAGCATTATTTAAGCTTAAGTAATACACATAATATATTTAGTAACATTCTTGGTCTCTAGTGTTCTATTAAGTAGGTATAGTAGCATTCTTGGTCTCTAGTGTTCTATTAAGTAGGTATAGTAGCATTCTTGGTCTCTAGTGTTCTATTAAGTANTTTTTTACTTTTAAGTGTTATTAATTTGATGTGTTATTTGAAGGACATTTTATTACACGTTTTTGTTCTTTAATTGCTTTATTACATAACGGTTATTTCACTTTACATCTATCCTTCAAGATTAGGACAAGGAATTACTTCTTTCGACCGTTCTTTTATGATATCAGTTTTTATATAAAAGTTGTTTAAAAGGCATAATACAGTTTAGTTATTAATAATAAGAACAGCTGTTTGAAAAAATCAGCTGATTAAGAACAAAAAAATATTTTTCTACGATAGTTATAATACTAAATTATACATGTTTTATAATAAAAACATTTTAATAGAACACAATCATCTTTTTGTATTATTATTTAAAATTGTACTTGTACTATTCCATGAAGGACTTAATAAATAAAAAAAATTTAATTTTTAGAAATACGTTTTTTTAGGTTATAAAAAAGGGAGCATTGATAACAAAACATATTTATTTTTTATTTACGGCTGGTTATTTATTTATTTTTTTATTCTTTTTATATATACCTAGGTATATATTTTTTTGTTTGAGGGAATTGTCGGGGAAATTGGGTAAGACGGTGTTTGTAAATAGGTTATAGTTGGCGTAATGGTACGGCGTCGGAACCGAACGGCATTGACAAGGTCGAGAGAAAGTATTAAATCAGCTGATCGCTTACCTCTTTAAACAACCCTGCTTCTACAAGACAAGGCCGGCGAAAAAAAAAACAACATGTGAATATAATTATAATACATCCGGCATTTTATTCTTTATAATACTACAGAACAGAAAGTAATTAACAATAAAAAAAAAAATAAACAATCGAAATACTTTAATTCAAACAATAAATAAAAATATGCAATAATTTATTTTATCGTATTCAATTTTTTTTAGTAATAATCCGGAATATGTTTCAAATATTTCTAAATGCACTCACTTTAATTTTAAAGGAAAAAAGTAATGATTACCGGTATAGTAACATTCTTAGTCACTAGTGTTCTATTAAGTAGGTATAGTAACATTCTTAGTCACTAGTGTTCTATTAAGTAGGTATAGTAACATTCTTAGTCAATAGTGTTCTATTGAGTAGGTATAGTAACATGCTTGGTCTCTGATAAATCTGCAAATAGTCAAGTATTCAAAATCATTTAGAAGTAGTCAAATATAAGAACCTTTTTCCAATACTAATTGTAACAACGATTATTTAAGACATACTATACTAATAATCATTCAACAGACTTTGTGTTGTTTTTTCCATTGCTTTATATATCATATCATAGGTTTGTCCCGACACTTCAAACTAGTTTGAAACTGTCCGATGCATGCGCATTAGCAACAGGAGTTCAATTTTGGCCCGATGCGCATGCGTCGGACAGTTTGAAACTAGTTTGAAGTGTGGTTGGAACAAACCTATAATAGGACTTAACCTTGACAGAAGAGTACACAAACAAATCAATAGAATGTCAACAGTTAAATTTACATTAAAAAAAGCTTTTAGACGAAGGCATGTTTTAGTTAACTTTGTCCTAAATTAAAAGTACACTTAAAAAAAAATGTATTACCGTTACATTTGATTAGAATGTTTTAACGTTGCCATTCACAATCATAGATATTAGATATAGATGATTCTGTAATCATAATATTTTATTCTGTTATCGAAATCTAACTATTTCACAATATCCAATTCCATTTTGAGTCAAACATATACAAAGTTATTATTTCAAATTTAGGACAGTAAATACTTTCATTTCATCTTAATTTTATTATTATTTTTTTATGAATTGAACTGAATTAGATCAATCTAGGTTTCAACACATTTTTTACCCCGCTAAAGTTTTAATTTTATTACANTTATGAATTAAATTCATTAGAAGTGATTTATAAGGTTTTATAAAGATTTTTTTTTATTTATTTATTAACCTAATGGTTAATCAAGCTTAAAGAAGTAATATGGAAGTTATATCTACTATTTATTATTAAAATTTAGCGTTTTAATTTTTTTGTTTTCTAATAATGTGTGTGTTTCAATAATAATCCAATAGTGGAAATGAAGCAATTAAAATATAATCATAGACCACTGAAAACCGTACTCATGTAGAAATACCAGTGCGGTTACCAATTTTAATTGTAAATATTAGGATATAATATTATCTAGTGAATGAATACATCAAGTGAATTATAATTAATTAATTATTAATAATCATCTATGCCATTTTATATGTTCGATTATAAGTTAACTAGAGTACGCCACAGTCTTAATTTTAGGTATTTGTTTTTAGTCGTAATAAATAACTGACATGAATGATATGTATAAGTGCTGCAGTACTGAATTTGAATACATAATATTGATATAGTTGACATAATACTGAATGAGATGATATAGTACTGACTAAACTTGAAATACAATTAGCTATTTTCTCCTTTTAAAGTTAAGGCAGGGACTTATACTAAACGATCATAAACGACATAAATGATATGAACATTCTGTGATATAGTACTGACATAGAATACGTAATACTGATATAGTAGACATAATACTGAATAACATGTAGTGATATAGTACTGACTAAACTTGAAATACTAATAACTATTTTCTCTTTTTAAAGTTTTGGTAGGAACTTATACTAAACAAATATGAAAAGTCAATATAAATGTATATGAAAAGTCCTTTTTATTGCACCAAATAGAACCACATTAGAATGATTTGTTGCATTTTATACACCACAAACACTAGTATATTTTCATATAATTTATATTAATTATAATTATGCATTGTCAGTTTTATTGGCTCTACTGTAGTAGGCAAATATAAATTGTATTAAATGCAATAACGTCATTGTTCCAAAGGTGAAGCTATATGACAGTCATAATTAAAAAGTTAACATGGAGTAGGAAGGAGTAAAGAAAGACGTTTCTCTATTAAAAGTTAAGATCAGATTCCAATCTCTGTTTTAACTCCTAAACTGATCTTTCCCTTACGCATTCAACTGCACTGAAGATGAACCAGCAGTAGTGGTTTAAATCTAGCTCAAATGATGAAAGAAGGGATAAAGAAAGATGTTTCTCCATTAAAAGTTATTTTGATTAGAGTCCCATCTTTATCTCAACTTCCCATATCTCTCAACTCCTAAACTGATTCCATGTCTTACGCATTCACCTGCAATGAACATGGCTAATAGTGGTTAAGAGCTAGCTTGCATGGAGTAAGAAGGAATAAAGAAAGAGTTTCTCCATTAAAAGTTATTTTGATCAGACTCCCATCTTTATCTCAACTTCTACACTGATCCAAGATCAGATTACAATCTCTGTCTCAACTCCTAAACTGATCCTTTCTCTTGCCTTTTTACCTATACTGAAAATGATCAGTAGTGGTTAAAAGCTAGCTATCATGGAGTAAGCAGGAATAAAGAAAGACGTTTCTCTATTAAAAGTTAAGATCAGATTCCAATCTCTGTTTCAACTCCTAAACTGATTCTATATCTCTAACGCGTTCCAAATCGTCTCGCACTCAATCTCAAACCACTTTTTGGGTTAAATGACTTTGTACAATAAACTTACTTTTAATGAAGATACGTCTTCCTTTATTCCTTAACGTTGGAGTACAAGTTATTCTGTTACATACCTCCCCTGGAGCCTGGGGGTACAAATCCGTAGCCAGAAGCACCAACTCGAACTCCACTTGTCTCAGATCCGATGTTGGTCATGGGGAAAACAACTGGGCCTAGAAAACAATCAAGTAAACAATAAAAAGCAACTATTCATAATGAACAATTTCACATTATATTTACAGGTATATTACACCTATGTACATTTGTATTTGTAATTTACATTATACACATATATACACATTTTTATATAATTGATGTATAGTTATGTAAAAATATATTTATTTATGTACACATGTATTTATTTATATACATTTTATTTTATTTTTTTCTTGGATAAAGTAAAAAGCCAAAAAATTCTAGAAGCTTTTTAGAAAGTAAACTTATGTCTATACTAAAAGTGTATTATATAATTTAGCGATTTTAAAATGGCCATTAAAGCAGCCAATTTAAATTGGCAAAAATCTGATTTACAATAAGAAAATAAATAAGAAGAGAAGAGGACCAAAAATTTAGTGTAATTAAGTATTATTAATAAATTAAAAGAAATATAAGAAATAAAGAAATTAATGAGAGAAAACCAAAGAATAAGACAATCAGTAAAGATATTAATAAATTTAAAAAAAGGATTATTAAGTGTACATAACACGAAATCAAGTAAGATAATAAAGAAAGAAGAAAAGATAATCAGTAAAGATAATAAATAAACCAAATTAGATATTAAGAAAATTCTATAATAAGTGTAGATATTAATAAAGAAATAAATTATTAGTGGAGATGATAAGAAACAAACAAAACATAGTAAGTGAAAGTATAAGAAAAATAAAATAAGTTATTAAGAAAGAAATAAAGATAATAAGGAAGAAGAAAAAGATTAAAAGTAAAAATTAAAAGAATGATAAAAGATACCAGTAAAGAAATAAAGATATTAAGAAACTAATTGTTTCCTACAATAATCTAAAATTAAAAAAAGTTTGTCAAAATTAATTAATATCATGTGTAGATTAAATAATCATTTAAATAAAAAAAATATAAAATCACGAAAATTTACAATTATCTATTCGTCTATACTTTATAAACGGTAAGAAATGATAAATTCGACCTTGTTCTTGATGAAAAATCTGCTAGATATTAAAATTTAATAATAAATAATA
>KZ652079.1:166003-176945 GCA_001010745.2 Gerris buenoi
TCAATATTTCTTTTTGTTACAATTATAAATAAAATGCAACACAAAGAAAACTTACTATAAAAGAATCGATTAGGCCTTTATTTAGCTGCTTTTTTTTTGACGAAAAAGGAATTAATGAGATTCTTAACATGAAATGTGTGCATAGAGAAATGTGGAGTATTCGTTACGCTGTCTTAGCCATAGCGTTACGTAAGAATTCAATAACATAGCCTTCTTATTCGCAGTTCTTACGTACCTTATTACCACGGTTATACTATAGACACGGATATACTTACAAAATGAGGAGAAAAAATAATTAAATGACCGTCTAATATCATAACTAGATATTAACTGGTATTTTATTTTATTTTTTTTTTGTTTTAATAAAACATTATAAGGTTGTATTACAAGCTATAGAATTAAATAAACTAGTAATTATTTTTTATTCTGAATTAAAAAAAAAATGGTTAATAGTTCTTAATGCTAAATTAGTTTTAGAATGTTCTCTGTTTTAGAATGTAATATAGAATGTAATCTTATTATATTTATGTATTAAGAAGTGTGTTTTACAATTTATACTCGTATATTAATATATTGCTTCCGAGCTTACCGAAAGTAAAAGTATCATTTTGATAATTCTGAAGAAATATTCTGAAATACTTCATTTATGGATCAAATTTCAAACATTCATACACACAAATCTGTTTCACACAGTCTTGAGTCCGTCTGTTGGACTGTGGGTCCTACAGTCTTGTGTCTTTCTGTTGGACCTACAGTCCAACAGTCTTGCGTCTGTCTGTTGGACTGTAGGTCCAACAGTCTTTCGCCAATATTTTATGGGAATCACCATATCTTATTAACTAATTGTCCGGCTATAATGAAGTTTTTATGGTAGATCTATAATAAACTCAATTTCGGTCCCTTATTAATTTCAAACATCAGCACACTTTTAATATTGAATGAAAATAAGTGTTACCCTCCTAGGAATCGAAACAGGTACAAACAATCACACTTTCTATTTAATATTGAATGAAAATAAGTGTGGCCTGAATGGGAATCGAAACAGGTACACTTCTAACAATGTTGAACAATTGCCCTTTCAATACCTATTTGACCATTCATCCAAGAATCAGAAATGAGGAATCTATGAGCCCCAGTTAATGCCAGACTATTTTTTTGTTTGTTTATTGTATTTAAATATTATTTAGTTTAAAAATAGACGATATGATAAAATGACTTCCGTGTTTCTCCTAATATAATTGATATTTTTTTAATTGTTTAAAATTCGTAATTTATAATTGCTCTAACACCTCTTCAGCACAAATGAATTAATTTTGTAGCACCTACAAATACAAAGACATTACTCTATCTAATTAAGTAAATCTTAATTGAATTTATGGTCCTAAAACAATCATTTAAAATAATTAACTTGTTATAGACGTTAATTGTGTTAAATTGGTACTTCTTTAGAGTTTTACTACCTAATATTTATTTTATTATTTTTTTTTTTTTTAGAATATAAATGACATTTAATGATATTTAGTCCTACTTAATAAATATTTGACCAAGGGATATTTAGTCCAATGTACTTTGGGACAAAGGATTATCACACTTCTGTTTTTATAAGGGGAGTAACAGCCTAAAGAAGAAAATGTTGTACACCTTCTTTAGATTGTTACTCCCCTCTTTATAAGAGGAATAACAATATAAAGAAGTGCTCGGTGCCCGCTAAATTTTAATTTTTTAATAAATATCTTATTATATCTTCATCGGAAGATTATATTATATTTTTTTAGCCACCATAAGTTATATAAACATTATTGTAACAGTAATATCCATATAAAAAAAAGTTCAACAATAAAGTATTATTTATCGTTAAATGAAAATTATATATTATTTTACATTTAATTAACAATATAGAAAATTACATAAAAAGAATAGATTAAGAAAAAAAAGATAAAAGACATTAATTTGACCGCAGAGAAACGTGATAGTTGTACTTACAATACATTGACATCGTGTTAGTAATTTGCATCAAGTGCTATTTGCAATTTTAAAAAAAGGTCTCATAATGCAATTAACTATACTAGAAGAAAAGATAAAGAGTGTAATTATATAGCATGCGAATAATTGAACAGTGAACAGTGATTTAAAAAGCAGAATATATCGTATTAGTATTGTTCGTTAATTGATTTTAAACACCAATTTGAATTACATCTACATTATAAATACTGTAAAATCACCGTTCAAGTTAAGTTAAAGAATTATTTAATAATAATTTATCCATTTATAGAACAGTGATTTGAAGAAGCAGACGACAAAAGAAAAGGAAATAATATGTAACCGATGTTTTTATTTATTGTGTCTTAGTTAATTGTGGTTATTAAGATGTTATATCAAAGGAAAAATTAAAAAGCTGAAAATTGGCATTGTTTAATGGTATTTGAGAGAATGGTAGATGATTCTTACTCAACATTTTTAGTATAGGAAGATGTTAGGTTTGTTTGAACTCCCCTATTTCTACCTTTTGTTGTGTAGTTTCATGAATCATTCGGGAATTGTTTTGAACAGGTTTTATACGCATGCGCTAACATTGTACTTTAATTTTATAATTTTATGTTGGAACGAGTTTAGGACTATAATTCACACTTTATTAAAAGAAAATCAAGGAAACCTAACAGTAAGGGAACCTTCCTTTTGACATAACTGCGCATGTCATATTAACCAGTACTTGGTATTGTCAGAGGATCGTTTGAACTGAACAGTAAACAGTTTGCAAACGATCCCTGCGCGGGTTGGAACAGTTTTGGAGGACGGTACGAAACACTGTCACAAGTTGGATTTGAATGGATTTTATCTATTGCGCATGTCCATGACGATGCTACACTGCATCGTAGGAGCAAACTTATTGAAATTGTTATCATCCAGTAGAAGTTTAAACTATAAATCATACTGATAGTAACAATAATAATGCCACTTCTTAACAAAAGAACACATTTCCACTAAGTTCCCACTTAAATGCCACTTTTTACACCTAACTCCTGTTTTTTCTATATGTTTAACCTTGACCATCCCACAAACTTCCACAATATCTGATAATCACAGAAGATGCATTCCTCTCTAAGTACCCTCTTGAACTTCACTATTAACAATGCCATTTTCCACTCAATTGCCTTGAAAATGCTTGCTTCCATGTATTTCTTTTTATGCCATAATCTGGCATTAAAGGCATAAAAGAGTGGAATATTGGGGAAAAGTATAATTAATCAACTCAAAATTATCTCCATTATTTAAATTTCTTTATTGACCATGCCGATTTCCTTATACTATCTCTGCTGGCCGCACTTTGCTCCAATTGGAGCTATATGTAATATTATTAAAATAGCAGATTCACGATAATATAATACAAATTCACGATATATAATTTAATATTTTATTCTGAGCAAACGTATTGAAGTTAACAGTTATTTCAATATTACATATTTATTTTACCTAAAGAATCTATTAAAATTATGAAATATAACATTGTACTCTATTATTATTTAAAGTAATTTTTAATCTGTTTGGCATTGACTTTGATTTTTTTTTTTTTTAACTATCTGCTCTACATCGTTTTAACATATCAGTCACTAACATGAATTCAAATTTATTCAGCTTAATTTATACGAATTCTAAAGAGAGTTGGATTAATATGCTTTCTAGAGGTAATTTAAAACCATTTAAATACCATGATTTATGATGTAAACAAGAAATCGATCAATTTGTTAATATTAGGTATAAACATAAATCTTTTTATATCCTGAATAATTTATATCGTATATTATCTTTCCTATTTACAACAGAAATGCATATTATAACTATAATATAGGAACATATTAATTAATATGCAATACATGAAATAGTACTAAATCTATATTTAAATAAAATTATTCCAATTAGATTTTAAGAGGAAAATTTTGAAGTAAAATTGTTGAATGATAAAAATTAAGTTGTGATAAGCAATCAGTATCATTAGGCAATTTTAGAGCAATCTCACAGCTTTTATGAGCTTTTTTCATTGTAATATCTAAACTCATTTTGCAAGGAAAAAAAATATAATTTTTTTTTTTTTTAACTATCATCATAAATGCCAATTGCCCGTAGAAAAATACCAACAATTACAAAGATTTGTTTTGTTTTACCTAATCAATGTTCCATTTTATTTAATAACATTATTTTTTCCGTATACATTATACTGTTCTGTAACTGATGTCACCTGTACTGTTAGAGTAAAAAAAACAAATTATACGTTCAATAAACCCAATTTTTTTTACTTTCTTCTTTGTTTATTATTTACTTTAACGACAAAAAAAAAAAAAAAAATTGTAAGGGATTGATATGAGAGTATAGTTAGGGGTATCTTCGTGTATTGTTACTACACAGGATTTACTCTTGTGTGAACATGATGATGGGATGACCCCGATTTCAAGCCAAGGGTATAATTCTCTCTTTAGACGCGAGCCTGCAGTGTTGCCGTATAACAAAAAAAAAAAAAAAAAAATACACTAAAGCTATATTATACTAACGTTGCATAAAATCGCATAATGTATAATAATAAACAACAAACTTGTATTAAAAATACCGGCAGTCTCTGATATACATTTATTTTTTAAATAAAAAAACGAGGGAAACCAAAAACCTGTTATATTAATATTTTAAAAGTGTTTGGGATTTCTTCTATTTTAATTTAGGTTAATACCCTTTAATTTTATAATAATTTCAAGTAAATAACACTTAAATTATACACATCATGTGTCGTTTTTATATATATTCTCATCATGTGAGATATGTGCTAACATTTATTTTTCATACGTTCCATCAAGTTTTTATGTAATATCAGCTTTTATGTTTTATGTAACTTATTTTAAATAAATGATGTGAATAAATTACATTTATATTATAAATCCTAAAAGAAAAAAACTTGGATGTTTTTTATAAAATATTTTTTATTAAGGACTTTTTTTTATAAATGACAAAGTAATGTAATTTTGTCAAGTAAAACATTACTGCAAAATTCTTGTTAAATCAAATGACACATTATTTTCTAATAAATTTGTTATTTCGATTGCGTCTAGAAGAAAAAAAAATGTTTTTAAATTATATTTCATGATTGAAATTTTAAGAACTGAATATCAGTGCTTTAATGTTAGATATACTTATATATTTTTTTCACCATAAACTGATACATTTAACACTTTTATTAGCAAATTTTAAATGTTGCTAGTTTCATAATTTTGTTAGTTTCATCATTTTATCAAATTTTGTTTGCTAAATTTGACAGTAAATCTGAATTTAGCTTGTTTCATCATTTTATCTATGTTTAGCTTGCGTCATCGATAAATCTGAATTTAGCATATATCCTTTATTTTAAATTATTTATTTACGATATAATAAAATGAAGTACTATAAATAATCATGATAAATTGCTATATTGTTTTCTTTTAATTTTTTTTTCTTTGGGTTTTAGTCCCGTTCGACAGTTTAAGCTGATCATTACAGGACAGGGGTTATCCGACCACTTTACTCATCTACTCGATGAGATCATTAGTGTGAAACATGTCTGATCCCTCCGGGATTCGAACTCACGCCTCTTAAATGATTTAAAAAACAAGTATAAACTTGACAATGAAAGGAAACATTTAACACTTTCTGAGTCACAAATAAAAACCATTTTTAGAGGTCAGACAATCTAATCAACTTAAACATGAAAATTAAATTATCTTTAATTGTATATTAGACACAATAATCAGTTAAAATTACACTGTAATGAGGAAATGCAATTTGAGTTAGCCAAATTATTACTTATATATATTTAAATGCATTTTTTTTGTGTGATTAAAATATATGTTTAATCGTGTTAAATATGTTTAGATACTTAATCAAATATTTGTCGACATCAAATAATTAGAAAGTTGGGAAAAAAAAAGTTTCATAATATTATTTTCAAAACTTTTTTTAAAGGTTGCATTTTTTTAAAAATTTATTTCTTGGTTAATGTAGAGTATACTATAATAAGTGAATATATATTATGTGAAAGTATTTGTTATATTTGACAAATTGTATAAGAAATATATTTACGAATTACATGCTAATTTTAAATATCACTGTTTTTAAAAAATGTGGAGTGAAGTAGATTGTTTTATTTATTTTTTTTATTTTTTAAGCCATAATTGGCACAAAAGAGAAAATAGATGATGGCTGATTCTATTTTTAAATATATCCTATAAAAGAATAGAAGGAATAAAAATTTGAAGAACTTATGTTAATCATTTACTTGATATCAGGAGATATTTTTTAGGGTTTAAGAGTTATTTTGGATGTAAGATTTATTATGAAGTAGAGTCAAAGAACTTAATAAGTTCATTGTCATAATATGTAAATAATTTACTTAATATCAGGAGATATTCTTTAGGATGTCAAAGTTATTATGAAGTAGATTCAAAGAACTTATGTAAATAATTTACTTAATATCAGGAGATATTCTTTAGGATGTCAGAGTTATTATGAAGTAGATTCAATGAACTTAAATTAACTGTAAATAATTTACTTAATATCAAGAAATAATCTTTAGGATTTATTATTAAGTTAACGTGAAATTATGACAAAGTAATTATGATACAAGTAATCTACCAAAAATATTATATAGATATTTATTGATTTAGTTTTAAATATTTTGGTTTAATTATAATTGTAATTTTAAAATTTTACTCTCAATTTAGGTCTAAAACAGATGAACTAAAACTTTAATCCACTAAATAAAACTCCTGCTATTACTGTGACGAATTTTGTGACGTTACATTACAATTACATAAACACTATATCTTAAATGAAGAAACAAAAGACAAAAACATAGATAGGAGAACAGATTTCAACTCTGTTCAATAATTGCGGATAAGTTTTATTGTAATAAACGGATTAAACAATACGCGGAAAAGAGTTATTTTTAAAAAATAAAAATAACTTTTATATTTCAAAGGAAATTATTACGAATAAGAAGTAAGAAAGGTCTTAACCAATGTTAACCTTTTATAATCAAGTATTATATATATCCGGCTTTTATTATTTTTTTGTTACAATACAGCTACCGCAAGGCATTTGCATTAACAATAGCGTCCTTAACTATTACAGATTGTTATCTAAAGGAGAAGGGTGAACAGAATATCAGTATGGAGTGTGAACGTACAGTCACCTCTAGCGGGGATACATGGAAGTGAAAACAAATTCACTTGTTCATTTTTAGTACTTGTTCATTGTTAATACTTGTTCATTGTTAGTAATAGCAAGGCTTTCTTGACAGGAAGTTATACTAAGAAATCAGATTTGAGTTATCAATTTACTAGGTAATATTGGGGGAAAAAATTATTAAAGGTCGAATGTTTTGATTTTTATTTCTCGATATTATCATAAACTAGATCCATGTTTTATTGAGTTATTAAAATAAAAAATATTTTTTTGAAACGAATTTTATTAAGTTGTTATCTGTTTTTAATATTAAGTTAAATTAAGTTCACCTTCAATTATATTGTTGTATAATATAAATAAAAAAATAGTCTAACATATCAATTAGTGTGGCACATAGCTTCCTCACATTCTGGTGTTTTGCACATGTAACCAATTATTGTCTAATTTATTTAAATCTCATCCTTCTTGAATATGACTAAAATGTTTTATTTTTACCTGAATAAAACTATAAATTTGGCAATATTTAATGTGTGCAGACGATTGAAATTAATATTGAGCAAACAATTGGCTACTTTCGTTAACCTAGACAAATTTCTTAAAAATAGGATAAGTACTTTTAAAGCCATAGGTGTTATAAAAAAAGAGAGCAAAAGGCGTAGAAAATTTAAATTATTATGGGGGCTACAGTGGACTAATTTTGACTTATTATCCGTAATTCATTAAAATCAGAAGAGTTTTTCATTTTATATGAACTTTTAAAAACGATAAAAAATAAATGTTTATGCTACTACGTAAAAGTTAATAAGTAAAACAAAGAACGATAAGTCTTTGTATTAATATTAGCAAGTTTGAAATTCATGATTCATTTAATAGAAAAGTAAATATAATATAGGATACGTAAAGAAATTACAGTACATACATAAATGATTATTTTTAAATACTTTTAATGAAGAAAGGATATTCAGTTAAAGAAAAAAGTATAAGAAAGGTAACCTCTCATGAAAAAAGGTAACCTCATTAACCTCTCATGAAAAAAGGTAACCTCATGAGAAAGGTAACCTCTCATGGAAAAAGGGCGCTAAACGCCTGCGCATGCTCATTAATAACGTGATTTACACAACGAATTACTTCATATTTTGTTGCCTAAATTACACTTCAATTTTATATAAAAGAAACATGTATTTGATAAATTAATATTCAAAAAAATAAATCTATAGGCTTATAGAATAAGAAAGAAGGTAAAGAATGACCTCAGAAATATGCCTTGGTCGGTTATACAACAAATAAAATATGATACCTTCCAGCACGGCTTATATATCATCTTTGTATGAAACCAGAAAAAAAAATGAATAAAATATTATATTCATAAATATAGTTTAACTTGACTTGAGTACCAGTTCACTTATAAAAGGTAGATCACACGGTTATATAATATATTCTGCTAAATGTGATGGAATTTATTACTTTCTTTATTGTAGAAACAAATGATATATTAAAGGAAATTATTAAACATTCTAAACAAGATATTTGCATAAATTTCGGTGTTAAATGAATTTTGTTTTTTTAGGGTTTCGAAGATATATACTAAAGATGCTCTTTGGTTCATATCTCCCCAGCCATTTAAGGTAAAAATATGATTTTAAAAAAATATAGAGAAGTTAAAAATTTAATTTAAGCATGCGTAATTCGCTAAAATGTAGTAAACTCCAAATATTTTTGACTTATTGGTATAATAAGTGGAAATATACAATATATCCCCAAAAGAGTTCCCCCTCTAATTACCCTATAACGGCTAGTCCTAAAATTCCTAATAATACATGCAAATTCCTTATTTTAGGGTAATACAATGTTCTAGAAAAATTAATTTATCTTGTTGTTAATTCCGAAAAAAAATTGTGAATTCCCGGGGAATCGAACCAGGGATCTTTTTATTTTTAGTTCGTTTTTTTGGGCCTTCCTTATAGATTTGTTTATATTTTTTTTATTTTCATATATAGGCTTTTTTTGATGGGACAGTTAAAAAAATTATACCATGTATATGCTTAATAATCTATGGCACCCTAAAAAGTTGTTGGCNTTACGACAGATAAATGATGATGATTTTCGCTTGTCCAAAATATATAATCCAATAATTTTGCTATTTCTTTTACGACCCAATTGACAATTGACACATCATTAAACTATTTCAGGACCCGGGACCTGATGACCCCTTTTACTTATCTACTCTGTTATCATCAGTAATAAATATATCTCCCCTGTCTGGGATTCGAACTCCCCAGATGGTTTGGAAGTACGCAAACAAAATGGCTAATCCAGTCCCCGCCTTTTGCCCGTATTTATTATATCTTATCGGTATTTTTATTGCTCAACTTTTTTGATCCAATTTACAAAAATGTTTAGGTTATTTTCAAATCCTGATTTACATATTTCCAAATCAGCTGGTAGCTGTGGATAAATATATATAATGTAGTAATAAATAAAGATGACTATACTAACAGAAAATTTGTAGTAAAAATCCAGTTTTTAACCACGAAGTCTCCATTTGTAGTGCCGTTGAAAATGGAGACTGATGTGTCTATGTCTAGTGTCTACACAGAGTCCCTCTCAACTCGTACACTATCTCTATTCTTTACCACCTTCCTACTTGTCTTCACTAACACTAAGATAACCAGTTTGTAATTGAAGTCCGATTTTGTACTTGTAGAAGTGACATAGTGTAAATTTACTTTTTGTGCCCCTATATCTTAACTTTATTCCTTAAGTGAGTCTAGTGCTCGTAAATTGTGGTCTGTATATTATTTCAAGAGCATTTTTATTGCAATTTAATAAAGGTTGGAGTACATAACAAGTTTGATAGTATCTATAAAATTCTAATGTCTGTTTTAATACAAATGTCTTGATTGGACTTTTAAATTATGCTCGACTGACATTAACTAATAAATAAATCCAATAGTGTGCCAAATTTTATGTTTTAAATGAAAATATTCTAATATCTAAATTAATGTGCAAATAAGTAAAAAAAAAAAAAAAAGAAATGAAGAGAAGAAGAAAATAGATAAAAATAGTCCCCTTTCCCAAGATATTGAAGCATGAATTTCGGCAATAAGTAACTAATGTTAATTACTAATTAATAACCACAATCTGTTTTCAATGTCTTAAAACAAAATGACAACAAAATAGGTATTTTTTTTCTAAATTATCAAAAATAACGCTTCGATTTTTTTTAAGTGATCTAATTTATATAATTTGTTTAAAATTTGGGATTTTTTAAAAAATTTATTTGGAAAAAAACTCTAATTTAGTTAATCTGTTTGAAATTTCTTAATTTTAAAATCAATATTTAATTATTACTGGATCTAAAATTTGAACAAATTTTTTTTATATAAATCCAGGTGAGCTATTTAATGTATAAATTTAGGGGACAAAAATTAAATGTGATCTTGACCAAGTTTCATCATATAATACTTATATAATTCTTGTTAAAAGCTTCTCTCATAAGAAAAAAAACCTACTTTAAATAAGGGTGTTTTGATGCTTTATTTCTCAATATCGCATTTAAAGAGGGAAAAGCAGATGATAATGATGATACAAACGAGGTCTAGATCATTTGTATAAAAAAAATCCAAAAATTTAAATAAGATCACAAATATGACCTGATCTGTGGTTTAAATGTTAACCGGTTATATTAACACAATGTTTAAACTTGACATTACTAAATTACATCAAATTCTTAAGAGGTTTA
>KZ652080.1:53797-65571 GCA_001010745.2 Gerris buenoi
GCTGTTACTAAAAATATAGAAAAATATGCAAAATGTGCGGTCTGCTGGGCCAATGAAAAAATAAGATTAGCAACTCGATCTGATTTTTTTCGATAATATTTCATTTTCCCCGCCATTTTGTCAAAAAATTAATAATCCCCTCCCCTCCTACCCCTTACTAATTTTGAAGTGGGGTATCAAATGAAAGGTATTGAAGAGTAGATTACAAATATATATACCACTTAGGGTTAGTGTTTAATTTTCGGCGCCATTTTGTCAAAAAACATTAAATTTTTCGTGTCCCCTCCCCCCCTCCTCCCCCTGCTAATTTTGTTTCACAATTCCAACGAAA
Organism: Gerris buenoi; assembly: GCA_001010745.2. Taxonomy (NCBI): domain Eukaryota; kingdom Metazoa; phylum Arthropoda; class Insecta; order Hemiptera; family Gerridae; genus Gerris; species Gerris buenoi. The sequence goes on from KZ652080.1 coordinate 54,129, forward strand.
CCCTTTTTACGTGAGACTTTACGCCTTACCAATTTATTTACTTTAGCATCCCCCTTGGTTCTAAACAATAGTCTGCTCTACAAAAGACTCAAAGGGTTGTGTGTTTAGTTTATCTGTCCAAGACGTTGAGACTCCTGGGGGCAGTTTTATGTTTAATATTCCTTTATAAAATTGTAATTACTATTTACGAATACAACGGGAGACAGACAGACTAAAATTGACTTCAGTACCGGGGTTCGAACCACGGACAGTAGCGAAGATAAGGGCCCCGGGTATCTTGGGCCCCTGGAAGGGAAATAGAGGGGCTCCCACTAGGGATGGGAAAAACCGTTCCATGAGTGGAACGAGTTACGTCGTTTCGTTCCAAACCTGTAACTAGTTCCAGGAACTAGTTATTTTTGGAACGCTTCAGTTGTCGTTCCAAAGAAACAGTTTCTCTAATACTTCACGTGTTTCAAAGTCTGGTGCAGGTTCGTTCCACACAAGACCAGTTTCTTTATTATATAGTTCGACTCTTCACTGAAAAGTAGAAATAAAATACAAACATTTATAATAATAATAATATTAAGATATTTTTATTTACGAAACGAGTGGCGAAGGGCGAAGGCGACAAGTTGAAGTTGACTAGGGTACTGAAAGAAAAAAATCGGTCTGAGACAACTCAGACAAACTTTCTTATATATTATTTACATTTAATTACTATTAGAAATTGCATCAAAATCATCATAAAAATAACTTCTCCCGGGCGGGGAATCGAACCCGGGAAAGTAAAAAGGGCTAAGAGGCATCTGTCTCTTTCACGCTCCCTCTAAGAAGTGTGAAAGAGAAAGAGAACGCATCGCTTACTGGAGTGATTCCGAGACTCGAGCTATCATCCCCACTCCTATAAGACGTGCACAACCATAACATCTTTACTTCTTCGTTCCAGCTTGGTGGAACTGGAACTAGTTTTGCAACTCGTTTTCGTTCCACGCGAAACGAACCTTCTACGTTCCCTCCGTGCCAGTTACAGTTACAGTTTCTTTATGATTTCTCGTTCCCGTTTCCTCTTTGATTAGTTACGTTCCGTTTTAGTTTTGCCTGGCACTTGGAGGAACGAAAACTCGTTCCTCCAAGTTAGTTTTCGTTCCATGCGAAACGAGTTTTTTAAGTTCCCTTCAAGTTGGTTGTTTAGTTTCATTGATGCTTGCTTTTGCTCGCTCTCGTTACCGTTTCTTCTTTAATCAGTTACGTTTCGTATTATTTTTTTCCATAATCACTTAAATACATATTTTTTTACAAAAATATAATTTTTAATTTGAATTGAATTAAGACAAAAATATTGTTAAATAAATAAAAATAGGCATTCGTGTAAAATAAAAATTTCAAAGTCGTTCCAAAAATAACGTAGTTCCATGAAATCTTGGAACGATTGGAACCGTTCCAACACAGGAACTAGTTATTTTTATAGTTACGTTCCGTTCCTCCCATCTCTAGCTCCCACTAAAAGTTTGCAGGTGGCCCCCGATATCTTACCGCCGCCACTTACCACGGGCCTCCTTTATTTCTAGTAAAGACGCTCTAGACAACTAAGCTATACTGAAGAATAATTTCCTCTGTCGATAACGATACCTTGTCCTGAATTAAGCTTTCAAATTTTTCCACAAGTCTAGAAGTCAACATTAACGATATTAGAACTAGACCAAGAAATAACGCTTGTAATTATAAAGGACCCAATTAGTACCTGTATCTAGTGCAATCAATTAGAAATTCATTTTTTAAGTTTTTAGTAGTATTTATACTACAGAAAGTTTAAAATTTAATTTAAATCAAATTATAATTACTATTTACAAGTGGAGACAGACAGAGAAAAATAGACTTCAGCACCGGGACTCGAACCACGGACCTCCTTTATAAAGTTGATCTCACAAAAGTTTCAACCTTCTGCACTCAAATGTTTCTCTTCCACATGCGCACAAACATACATTTATAAACACTTATTTAATCTTCAATAGTACTCATATAATTTATAAGAAATTTGGAGGGTTTGTCAAAGTTTCCCGCAAATATCCCAATTGTAAGCACCTGCGAACTTTAAATATTGCTCAATTAATATTTTTATTTGTGTGAAAAAAAATGAAATACAATTTTGACAGATTTTTTTAAAAAATAGTATAAATTGTCGTTTAAAAAATACAACAATAATGGGTTATACAAGCATAACATGTGTAAAGTAGGTGAGCGAAGAAGCTATGTGCCACACCAATTCACTATCACTGAAACGATGCTGTATACTAAATAGAATTAGGTAGGTTTAAGTGATCACAACATCGCTGTCCATATTCAGAAGAAATGTCAGGAATGAATAGGACAATTGTATATACTGAAACATCAAAACAAAGTAGGTATTAGAAATTAGTACATAATATGAAAATTCGGCATAATAACAAGTTTTCCAACAAGACAAGGAATTCGGAATGTTGTTTTTTACCGTACAAACAATCACAGGGGAGTATTTATATGCATGTAATTTTTAGTGTTCCGTAGATTATTAAACATATACCTCATATAATGAAAAAACATTTGCTTTTATTTCCCAATCTTGCTCTATATTAACAAAAAAAGTCCAGTCATGCACTATGACTTAATGAGCGAATTTTCAAAGAAATCTGCTTATTATTGGCTTATGACAATATAGAAAATTTTTGTTTAGAATTTGGATGGGTGAAAAAAAAAAAAAATGGTACACACGGATACGGGGTACAAAAGTCAAAACAGTAGGGGAAAGTAGGGCAAAACCGGGTACCATAACTGTTTTCCCCATTTATGAACTTCTGGGCAACGAAAAAAATATCATTTACTAACTATTTTCTTTAGACACATTTGGACTACCAAAATTTAACCGAATTTTCCAATATAATTTACTTACAAGGTCCTGAGAATAAAAATTGTGAATTTAGTCAAAATCAGAATTTTGATGAATGGTAGGGTAAAACCAGGTACTTAAGAAAATCAATAATTTTTAACTGATATGGCCAATTTATGTTTAATTTATTTATTATTTATCAAAATCTATCATGTTGAAACATTAGTCTGAAGTGACATTTTCACTGTCACAAAAAACCTCTCTCTCCCTTATAAGCGCTACAGTGCTCATGAGCCAGAGGTTTGCATTAGTTAAACCTTATCCACCCTTCTCCAGAAGACCTGTCAGAATAAAGTTCATTACAAACGATATCATTTATTGATTAATAAACAAAAAAGTTGTTATTCACCTTACAATTATAATGGAGGGGTAATATCGGGTACTACCCGGTTTTGCCCTTCCTATTGGTACCCGGTATTACCCCAAGAGGTGTTTTAAAAAACAAATGGCTATCATTCATCAACAGGTGATTGCAAAAATCTCACACTGGTGTCTAATTATTCTATTTAAACTACATATTGAAGAGGTTTAATTTCCACGCATTACATGTAAGGGCTCTTTGGGGGGTCATAATGTTTTTTATCGGTAATGACAACAAGGTAAATTCAATTTTTTTTTCGTAACATTTTCATTGTCCTGTAGTAAGGTATTTCAACATTTTAGCACTGACTAATATTATAACATAGCTTAGTTTTATAATAACTAAAGCAAGCTTTGTAGAAAAATCCGTGATTACGGAATTTACCATTTAAGAGATGTTCTGATTAATAGTAAGAGCCGATTTGATGGGATTTAGCCTCAGATGTAAGCACGTAAATGGTCGCTATCTTAAAAAAATAAGTGGGTATTTGGGGGTAAAGCTACGTCAGTATTTTAACGGGTAGATGATATAAACATGTGTGTCAAATTTGGTTGACATACCTCAAAGAATGGAAGTGTCCATAAAAAAATACATATTATAAACACGTTGACTTTTATGTACGAGTATATAGATGAAGTTGTTTCGAAGAATCAAAAGTTAATAAAATATTTGTTAATTATTAAAGAAATTGGTATTTTTCTTTTACAAGAAGCATAGTACGACATTTTTCAAGAGATTATAGTTATTATGTTTTTTTTTTTTTTTCAATTAATGAAAGTATGTAATTGTTTTAAAGTTTGAACTTACACTGGAGAAGTAAGCATAGTTGATGATGTGAGTTCTGCTTAGTTTAATCTGTAGAGGTTTATTAGTTGTAATCATCAGTATGATGATGTCCTTCCTTTGTTTAGGCTTCAGTTCTATCCAGCCACTACTGTACACTGCATCAGTTAACGCCTTACTCTGAATTAAAACAGAAAAAACATTTTGATAATCCTTCTGCTTGTTGTTGGGTATCAAAGATAGAACTTTCCTAGATTTAAGATTGTTGAATTTACCTTTTCTTCCAAAATAGTTCCGTAATGGCAAATAAACCAAGGTACTAAAAGCTCGCAGCAAAGTAAAGTATAAGAAACGCCCTTTTCTTGCAGTGTCCTACTCTAAAATCATAAACCAACAGAATATTATTTACTGCATTTCATTTCATAAGAAAACATATATCAAAATATTATTAATTAACATTTGATTAAATTCAAATTAATTAAATAGATAATAGTTGAATTATATTACCCCAACACACATGTAGGCACAAACACAAGTTAAAATAGATCCCATTGTCAGTTCAGAGGTAATGGCTGGTCCCAGCACTTCATTCACCACTTTGGTAATACTACAAATTTTACACAATATTAATTCATTTCGTTCATCTTAATGCTAGTTTTATTCAATGTTATAGCATTATAAAACATGGATTCGCACGGCTTGTTACTTGCCGAGCCTTTAAGTCTCGTAGGCTTGTTGTCGTCTGTCGAATCCTTAAAGGGAGAGATCGAGCCACCACGAGTTATATAGAGCCTATTAAGTTCCCCATGACTCGAGGTATGACAAACTTCGAGTCATGCTCGCCAAGTGGGAAACCAGCTTAACATGTGTAGAGTTGTGAATATACACTGTGAAACTGTTGTTTTGATAAAAACCTTTTGACTCTTGGATTTGTATCATCAAGCTGGCTTCCCAAAGCCTTGACCAGTTTGAGTCGTGGGAACATACCAGGCTCGATATGGCTCGTGGTGGGTTGATCTTTTCCATGGATTCGTCAGATCACGAGCCTACAAGCACGAACCTCCAGGCACGAAACGCTCGCCAAGTTACAGGCTATGGGAGCCCAGCTTTAGAAAATAAGGTTAATCTAGAAAGAATCGGAGTTCTGTATTTAGAAATGACGATGAAAAGGAAGAACAAAGCAAACAGAAGGTGGAGTGACGAGGAACATCCTAGTCGTGAATGGGAAGTAAAAATATATATTTTTTCCGTGGTAGGCTGTGAAATAGTAACTTTAGAGCCTAGAAAACAAAGCTAAAATCAATTTTTTCGTTACGTGGACTTAAAAAATCTTTTCTTTACTCCTGGCAGTAAAGAAAAAATTCAGGTTAACGCAAGGGAGGATTATAGCACTCGTTCCATTGGAGAGGATTATGGAACTCGTTCCATTGGAGAGGATTATGGAACTCGTTCCATTGGAGAGGATTATGGAACTCGTTCCATTGGAGAGGATTATGGAACTCGTTCCATTGGGGAGGATTATGGAACTTGTTTCATTGGTGAGTGTTATTGATTCTATAATTTATGTAAAAATTCAAACAATTATGAAGTGTTAAAAGCATATAAAATCATTAAAGTAAACAACATAGGACGAGAGGAAGCTATGTGCCACACTAATGGTAGATTATTTTTTTAAATAAATATAAAAATATTCACTTTTTGTCTAAGAAAATCATGAAAAATTAAAATCTTCGATTATTTTTATCTCCTTTTTTTTAAGAAATTAATTGTAGCCTAGCGGAAATTAACTCCTTCATTTCCTTCCTCTGGAGTTAACGTTATAGTTCCCTCTGCTACGCCTCAGGAACCAACTTCATCGCTCAGGGTGGTTCCCTTGGCTACGCCTCAAGAACCAACTTCATCGCTCAGGGTGGTTCCCTTGGCTACGCCTCAAGACAAGAACCAACTTCATCGCTCAGGGTGCAATCCCTTTCTTTACTCCCTTGGTGCGTAAATAACTATCATGACATTAATTAAATATAATTTCAATTAATACTCTACGATAAAATTGAAATGATTGAAACCAACTTTATAATATCAGTATGAAGGTTGACAGAGCCACTTAAGTTTGTGGGTGCAGATCTGAGATGACTTTCCAGCACGGAAAGATTAGCAACACTGAGTAGAGTGAAGCTCATTAGTAAGTTAAACGTTATTATGAAAATAGGTAAAGACCAGAGAGAGTAAAAATATTGAAATGCCAATGCCAGGAAATAATGCCTGAAAAACAAAGAAAAATATGATTAATAATAAACAAAATAATTATGAATTACATTTAATAAATAAAATCAATATAACCATACATTTATAGAACTATTTAAACAAATACCATCATGTTTGCTCACTACCAAATCCAGACGTTGGTACCAGATGGCAGATGGTACTTAAATTTTATGGTACAAACTAAATGGGCATTCTTTTAATTATAATTTGTGTCATAATCATAATATTATTAGGTTTATATGAGTAATGATCAGGTTCGTAAAAATCCAGTCAAGTGCTTGGCAAGAGTGTTATTTTTAATTTGATGGGTTTATAAACTACCATCAAGAAACATTTAAGTTATTTTACTAAGCGAGAATATCTAGATTTTATCCTTCGCCATTATTTCTGTACTACCTCCCCTTTGACAAGATAATTTGCAAATATCCAAAATTAGTAATTGATTCCGACTGATGAAGAAAAATTTTAAAATAACTTTCTGGGAAAAGCGGTGGTATGTTCCTTCTTTATCCCCCCCCCTTCCTGGGTTGAAATTAGAATTATCTTTTATTTAATATGTATGCTTACATCCAAAGTAGGAGCCCTTTCTTAAGTATAATTACCTTCCTAAATTTAGAAAATCAGTCTGGGCTCAATTTCAGAAAAATGTTCCCTGATGTCTAAAACGGATTTCTGTCTTGGAATTGTTGAAATTGGAGAAATAAAATATTTTCATTCTTCAGAACGATTGCATAGCTTCCGGTACCTTCGGTAAGCTCGGAACGATCGCATAGCTTCCGGTACCTTCGGTAAGCTCGGAACGATCGCATAGCTTCCGGTACCTTCGGTAAGCTCGGAAGCAATAAAATTATAATTTTGAAATCTATTTAGAATCCCCTTTCTCCGCCCCCATATAAAGCTAGCAGAAAGTTTTATAGCCAATAACATCCGCTGAATTGAGCTTAACATTGTATTTAAAAACCACCAAAATCTGTTCAGCCGTTTGGTCGTGATTCAGGCACAGACATACAATTTTCTAAACTTAAATTCATTATGAGGACATCTCATTTAGTGGAAATATAAAATTTGAGCCCAATCCAGATAAATTTACAGACACCACTCCAATCTTATTTAAGATTTATTTATAGCATAAGTATAAAACATTACTGAACCTTGTAGGATCAATGAAGCTGTAGAGATTGAACATCATTCTACTGTCATTACTACTGATAAACAAACAGTACAGAGTTTCTATCACAAATACTACGGACATCAAGCCAAACAGTAAAATAGTGCGGACTTTAGGAGTGTTGGCAGCTTTAATGAATTCCTGCTCCAGTGATTTATTTTCATTGATATTTTTAATTGTTATTCTCTCGAGTTCATTGAGCAGCCAGCCAATTTTCTTTGAATTATAAAATAACCTGAAAAGCAAAAGAAAATTTGCGGATTATATTATACTAGCCGTTATGCCCGTGGCAACGGGCAGAACAATAAGTTTAATGAATGGAGTTTCATAACAATGGCATGGCCTAGTGGTAGCGTTTTCGCCTGACGCACAGGAGGTCACTGGTTCAATCCCAGCTTATGGCTAATCAATTTTTAACGTTATAAATCATTTAGAGGTGAGTCGTCGCCCGTCGCCGTCGCCCGTCGGGACACTACTCGATTATATAAAAGATTATGTCAGTTGAAACAGAAAGGAGAGATTAATTTTGGCAGAAGAGTGGCGTAAAGCAATATTCTGTGAAATACGAATAAAATGACACTTGGACTTTAGAGGAGTTGCCAAAAGGAAGTAAAGCTATTCCCTGCAAGTGGGCCTTTAAAATGAAGTCTCTTGCTGATAGTTCTATAGAAAAATATAAGGCAAGTCTAGTTATAAAAGGATTTTCATAGCGCAAAATAGTGGACAGTAAACAAACATTTAGTTGCAAGATCAAGTGTACCTTCAGAACGTTGTTAAGTGTTAAGCTACCAATGAAAATATGTATCTGTCTCAAACATGTATTTGGGACAGATATTTTAAAAACATTATTCAAAAAACGAATAAAAAATTATTTCTCGAATATGGTTCCGATGATTTTGATTAAACATTTCTAAAATGCGGTCTATTTAAATACGAATCTAACGATGTACGCTGCTTTCCCGGAAAAACTTATGTTCCTGCGAGTAAATAGATCACAAACGGGGACGAAGAGAGACAGGGTTCGATTCCCTGCTTAGGAGAAGTTTTTTTATTGATTAATTTTGATAAAATGTTCACGAATAATCAAATATACCTGGGAAAACTCAAAAATTAATAAACATAAAACATTGGGCTATGTTTCGACTCGTAAATGAGAAAGTTGATCTGAGTTGCCTCAGACCGATTTAATAATATTATAATATTTATATTAATATAATAATATTGTTATATCTTTAGATTGTTACTCGTTACTCCCCTATGTGGTTTTAAAATATAAATGACTATATAACTAAATAACTATTAAGACAAAGTGATGTTTAGTACAATGCGCTTTGGGACAAAGGAATATCACACATTTGTTTTTATAAGGGGAGTAACAGTCTAAAGAAGAATATTCCGTACTCCTTCTTTAGATTGTTACTCCCCTCTGTTTTCTTTATAAGGGGAGTAACAATCTAAAGAAGTGACAATTAATAGATAGCTTATCAATTTACCAGAAGGCTTTGATTATAGTGAGGAAGCTAAAGGTGAGCATGGTGAGTGTGATGCCATAAGTGATGATATCATCACCAGTTGGATACAAGAATGACAACGTTCCAACGAGAGCGTAGGCTGAGAGTGACAAGGTACAAGCGATTCTCATCGCCAGTATGGACCTTGTCTCGGACCAAATACCTAGAAACCTCACGAGCCATCTCGTTACGTTCAGTAACTCTCCCTCGTCATAGCTGAGAAACCTGTTTCAACATAGAAATAAGTCATTAAAATCAATTCTGCAAGCTATGTGCCGCAATAATTGCCAGACTATTTAATTAATGCCACTCTTTAATTAAATAAGTCTGCAAATTAGTGATGCATATAGCTTCCTCGAGCCTTTTCGTATTTGGAGGCACGGATGTACCCCAGCAAATTCGAGCTCAGCCTGTTAGGGATTAAGGTTTATTTTAATTTAATTTGTTTTTATGTATGAGTTATTTATAATTTCTTATCTTTTATATAATCGAGTAGTGTCCCAACAACGACAACAACAACGACTCCCCTCTAAATGATTTATAACGTTAAAAATTGACGTGCCATAAGCTGGGATCGAACCCGGGGCTACTGGGAGTAAGCCAGATACTAAACCATTTGCGCCATACCTATGTAACGAATATCGGGGCACAAAACTTCCTATTTAAATGTTTTAATTATAACTGCATAAAACTTACTATTTAAACAGTAAATATTTCTTTAAATATCTATTTTAATTATAACTAATTATCTCTCAGCTCTTTTTCTCAACCATATTTATTATTCTGCCCGTTACCGCGGGCCTAACGGCTAGTCTATTATAAAAGAGGCATAGCAATTGTTTATATTGATGTGTATTGTTTTGTTATCGTCTGAGAGGTTCGGATTCAGTAGTTTCAGCTGAGTTCTGAGTAGGCATACAAGGCTAGCAGCTCCTAGCCTAGCAGTCAGTCTGTGTGTGACCTCCAAAGGCACTGTAGCCAGAGTACTCTAAGGCCTGTTATCATTCTAAGGCAGCTCTTAGCTTTTCAATCAACCTGGACCAGACTTGACTCTTTAATCTGCCTTGTGGATGCTTCTTGCTGGAATCTTCAGACTCTACTATTTCTTCTTCTTTCTTTGGTCTATCTTCTGGAATCTGAACTCTTCCTTCTGGATCTTTCACCAAACATCAATTTGCATCAAAGGCTCACCAAAGCTGTAAATACATTATTATACTGTTTCCAGCTGCTTTGGCGGCAGCTGAATATACACATCTACTTTTTAAATATTAAAGGTTGATTAATTAAGATTCTACCTTACTTCTATTTTCAGTTTGGGGAAAGCAAGCAGTGCTATTTGCATCGCCCTTGCTCCAACACAGCCATATACCATCCTTTACTGGAACCAACTCAAGGCACTTTGGACAAAGGACGATTAGACGTCGGAAAGAACGGAACATTTTCCGAAGCGCCACTAAGCCTATTATAAAAATAAATATTGGTCCGACAAATCGAAAAAACTTTGTCCTAACAATACGCTACTTCATCATTGCGGCGGAAGTGATACAATAGCACAATTTTTCACTTTTTAAAAAACGACTAAATGAATGTGTAAGTGACATTTAAGACTGCGTTTAACGGACGGGCGTTTAAGACTGCTATAGATTGATATAAAGACAAACAAATAAGGCGCGCATCACGTAAATATGTGAGGCGATAATCGCTGGTTTCTGTACGATTACGTTAAAATTATTAAGTGTGAAATTTTAATATTTGCATATTCTTTTTCTACAATTCAAGACCTTTAAATTGACTGGGCTATATGTCGTGGTGAGTAAAAACTTTTTTGTAGTCGCCCGCTATATTGAAGGCCATCTTGAAAATATTAAGTGCAAAAACTCTAAAAAGTGTCCAGTTGTTACAAATGCCGAGATGCACCTGTGTGCCGAATTTCATATCCCTAGATATAGTATAGTCCAAGATCCGGTATAAGGAATATATACCCTCATCTGTTATTTAATTGGAATAAAGAATATATGATAGAGAATGTGTAGAATAATACATCGCATATAGTTTGCCTAGCGAAATCGCGTACCGATGGTGTTAAATAATAAACTGTTTATAACCTACCCCTTACTTCAACTTCCCCGATGTGTTATTTATGATAATCGAACATTAACTGAGAGAATCGACCCCAAGGAATTCAAAAAATAAGGGTTGCCTACTTTCCTCGTTTTATATCAAGTTATATATAAAATGAAAGGTAATTTTATGCCCCATCCAACCGTATTAGGTTGCCTTATCAAAAAGTTGGATAAATCCATGGTTGCCTAGATTTTAGATCTAAAATTTTGAATTTTAATTTAGAATTTAAGGCAACCTAATGCGGTTGGATTGGGCATAAAATTAGCTTTCATTTGATATATAACTCGATATAATAACTGATGAGGGTATATTAATTTCGTTACTCACCT
>KZ652080.1:66877-77275 GCA_001010745.2 Gerris buenoi
CCCTTATTTTTTGAATTCCTTGGGGTGAATTCTCTCAGTTAATGTTCGATTTTCATAAATAACACATCGGGGAAGTTGAAGTAAGGGGAAGGTTATAAACAGTTTATTATTTAACATCATCGGTACGCGATTTCTCTAGGCAACCTATTTGCGATGTATCATTCTACACATTCTCTATCATATATTCTTTATTCCAATTAAATAACAGATAAGGGTATATATTCCTTATACCGGATCTTAGACTAGTAGTTTATGAATTAAAACATGCAAACGGACAGACAAATTGACACAGCCCTAATATAGGGTTTCTTTTCGTATACTTAGTACAGAACCTCAAATGCACCAAGCGTCTTTATGCTTGTTATTGGTGCTCCTTCTGCCGCTCTTTATAAGTGAGGCACCGGGCGCCTATAGGAATATGACATAATAATAGTAATAATTACAACTCGATAATGAGGCGACAGAAGGCTGTCAGCAGATCCACAAAAATACAATTTCCTGCATCACTTTTGATTATTTTCCTCCTTAGATTTTTTTTTATTTTACTAGCACTTTATGGTTTGATTTTTACCAGATCGTAAATTTAGATCATTTGAAGGATACTGGATATAAAGGCGGAGATACACTTGAGCATTCGCTCCGAATGAGCATGCATTTCTGTTCGGCTCGCCTTGGCAAAATAGGGTGAACGCAAAACAGGGTGAACGCCTGCTCTTTTGAGGTGATCGCATGCTCATTCGGGATGAATGCTCTAGTGTATCCCCACCTTAAGAATAGGAAAATCGTCAAGTTCCAATTCATCAGCTTCATCAAGTTCATTTTGCAATTCATCAGCTTTCGAGATAAGCTAATAAAATCAATATCGAATAAGTAATTTGACAAATATTCAGTTCATTTTAGAACTCTAAACAACTTTGAAAAATTGAAATTTACAATTTCATAAGCTATCAAGACCTGAAGGTTCTAATAAATGTCAGGCTCTAGCTGCTTAAAGCCTACCCTTTAAAATAAAAATAATTTATGATTTAGGAGGAAAAAAAAAATGCTTTGAATCTCACTCAGGTTCTTTATTATTTATAGCTATAAAAAAAAATCTTCCATAATATTTTATAAACATCCTTTTTTAATTTTTATTTTTAGCTTAATAATAAGAGCTACTAATTACAATTTAAAAAGAAACAAAAAAAACAACTAATATATAAATTGTAAATAATATAATATTCTCTTTTCATTAATTATCAATAAAAAAAGTATTATAAATAATTTTATTTTTCACATCTTTTTTTATTAGAGAAAAAGAAATTCGATAAAAACATCATCAAAACCAGGACCCATACTTCGGGCTTTCACAGTTCTGAATCATAAAAAATCGTAACTTCTTTTTCTGCTATCTTATTAAAATGATCGCACAGCGTTATCATTTTAATTCCATTCTAATAATAATATTATTTAAATACCTTTTATGTGATTTTTATCGTCCTAATTTCAACATTTTTTATAACTAACGTGAAACTATTTTACATTTCACGATAAAGAATGGTGAAAAATAATAATAATAACTTCAAAAATAATTTTAAATTATATCAAATAAAGATTTTTTATAGTTGTTAAATTTAGACACTGTAAACGAGTTCTGTGATACAAAAATTAAGTCTTTGATTGAACTCAAGTGAATTTTTGTAAGGTGCGTAAAAAAAATAAACTTGGCCAACAAGCTTTTTTTTACTTTCCTTGTGGAAGTAACGTTTGAGGCCAGCAGGGCATAGATTTAATGAGATTTAATTTAATTTTATGTTTTGAGTTTAAAGAAATTGTTTGATCATTCAAGGGCGAGTTTAAATAAAGCTTGAAGATGTTTATTATAGAAGCTATTTCAAAATATTAAACGTACTCTGTGCAAGTTCTAATACAACAAATAAGAAAGTTAAAAAATTAAGAGTGCTTTACTGGCTTTAGAAACAGTTTTAATTGCCTGTTATTCATTATATCTATTAATTAAGAAACATAAATAAAGTCTTTTTTAAAGTCTGGAAGAACCTCTTAAACTTCGTCTCACATCAATTTGATTTTTTTTTTTTTTTTTTTTTTTTTTTGGAAAATCATCTGAACTCCTTTAATTTTCATGTAAATCTTGACCCTATGTCTTAATATTTTTTAAACTCTTTGCGCTATTCCACAGAAAAATAACTAGTCCGCCATCTTGGGCTGTTCACCATAGNCATACGGACCCCTGTAAGTGGAATCTTGGATTCGGCAATCCTTTGTATCCCTAGGTGTCCTGTAGTGTATGAACCCCCTTGCCATTGACCATTGCCTCTAAGCCTCACAAAAGTTGCAATGGCCTCTCCTATAATCCATGTATGGAGTGGGGGGAGTCCCACCAGGGCCTCTAGAGCCGCTGTTGGTGCAGTCCTCATCGCACTTGTAATACTCCTACATGCTAACCTTTGAATTTTACTTAGCTTCTTAGACGTACTGGCCACTTCAGTTCTGGGCCACCAAATAACAGACCCATAGTGGATTCTGGGTCTAATGGCTGCAGTATACAGCCATTTAAGGATCTTTGGGGACAGCCCCCATGCCCTTCCCACTGCTCGTCTAAGTTGCCAGAAAGTAATCGTGGCCTTTTCTACTACCTTATCTAAGTGTGGTTTCCAGGATAATTTGGAGTCAAAAGTTACCCCAAGACCCCCAGGCCACCCAACTTCAATATTTCAAATTGGAGTGTATATTTTTAATAGCAGATTGGGATTTTAAGATGATGAATAAGAATATTTTATTTTTAATCTTCTTTTATATCTACAATATTTTACCCCCCTCTTTCCCCCGAAACTTAAGTTGTTGTTGTTCGTCATTTGATGGTAACCACTTTGATTTGGAGTAATATTTGAACAACTAACCTATCAAGGGACAAACTAACATCAACTTGATTTTTGGTCTACTCGCTTTTGTACTTAGGATCATGAAAAATCACATTGTCCACCATCATTGGGATATGTGGTATTTTTTTTTTCAAATGCCAATAGCCAAACTATATCCCGAAAACAAACTTAGTCTTCCACTTATTCTTAAAAGGCACTAAAAGATAGACGTATACACTAAATTCTAGCTTGATGTTAGTCAAGACACTTTCTTGCACGCTATCTCCTCGACTATTTCTTAAAAGAGGCACATGAGTGAGAAACTTAAAATGGCCATGAAATGTCAAAAGCATTTCCAGGAAATGTCAAAAGCATATCCAGGAAATGTCAAAAGCATGTCCAGGATATGTCAAAAGCATGACCAGGACAGGTCAAAAGCATGTCCAGGAAATGTCAGAAGCATGTCCAGGAAATGTCAAAAGCATGTCCAGGACAGGTCAAAAGCATGTCCAGAAAATGTCAAAAGCATTTCCAGCCCAACATTGTAAATGCTAAATAGTTAAAATAGTTGAGCAGACATTACCGGTCTAATTTTTTCCTGAAGATATCCATGAGGAGGCTTGAGACAATACTACGACTGAACAAATGAAAGCGTAACTTTTCATCAAGTTTATAAATAATTACATCTGTAATTTTCATTTTCTGAATTTTACGTAATTTGAAACATATCTATTCTCAACAACAGTTCAACTAAATTACCTGTACCATAAATTAAAGATTAACTTTTTGTTGTTACAACATAATGTTTCAAGAAAAAATGTTTCCATTTATCTCCTCATTATTTCTTATAACATATAATTATGAAGCTGCAATTTACAAATATGTAATACTTCAAGAAACCAACAACAAACAAAATACAAATTTAAAAATAATATAATTAAAGGTGAAATTAAACTACTTTAAATTTTAAATTTTAAAACACTTTATTAAAATACAGTTTATTCAAAAGCTAATTGGAATATAATTAAGTTAAGTATAATTACATTAGGTAATTGTTTATTTTTGTTTTTTTTCCTTAATAGATACATTTAACCAATTTTTAACCATAACCAATTTAACCAAACAGATTAAACATTGATAGTAATTGTATTAAACAAATACTCAGACAATTAGACTGGCACATTACCACGCACACTATCTCATAATTTATTGTTTGTTTACTTAAATGCCTAATTATAGTCTAATTTATTTAATTTTAATTTTTTTTGTATTTTCGATCTTACCTAAGGTAATGGAAACATGCGTGACCGTTTTGAAGAACAGAGCTTTTTTTTCATATCTCCAAATTTTAAAATTCAAAAACAGAAATTAATTTCACAGTACATTTGTGGTCTCATTGGTTATTTTGAGTGATATTTTATGGTACGATTTTAATCTATGTAATATAAAACTAAGAGTGACAGTGACTGACTCATCACTAATTCTCCTACTCCCTTGACATAGAGATTTAAAATTCGGTTCATAGATGGAGTGTACCATAAATAGAAAAGTGCGACCATTTTGATTTCGACATATGGCCGCCATATTAAATTATAACCACCATCTTGAATTTAATAACACTCTATTATCTAAGCTTCCAGTCGACCTGGACACCTAAAATTTGATACATAGACTGATAGGTAGTAGCTAAAAAAGAAAATTAAAGGTACTTTCACTTCAGCATATGACTGCCATATTGAATAATAACCGCCATCTTGGATTTAAATAAAACTCTATTATGTCAGCTTCTAGAAGACCTAGAGATCTGAAATTTGATAAATTGACTTATGGTAGCTAAAGAAGAAAATTAAAGATACTTTCACTTCAGCATATGACTGCCATATTGAATAATAACCGCCATCTTGGATTTAAATAAAACTCTATTATGTCAGCTTCTAGAAGACCTAGAGATCTGAAATTTGATAAATTGACTTATGGTAGCTAAAGAAGAAAATTAAAGATACTTTCACTTCAGCATATGACTGCCATATTGAATAATAACCGCCATCTTGGATTTAAATAAAACTCTATTATGTCAGCTTCTAGAAGACCTAGAGATCTGAAATTTGATAAATAGACTTATGGTAGCTAAAGAAGAAAATTAAAGATACTTTCACTTCAGCATATGACTGCCATATTGAATAATAACCGCCATCTTAGATTTAAATAAAACTCTATTATGTCAGCTTCTAGGGGACCTAGAGATCTGAAATTTGGTATATAGCCCTATGGTAGTTAAAGAAGAAAGTTAAAGGTACTTTCACTTCAACATATGACCGCCATCTTGGATTTAATCAGATACTATTATCTTATCTTCCAGTGAATTTGAAGATCTTAAATTTGTTACATAGACTTATTGTAACTAAAATTGAATATTCAAGGTAGTATAAAATAGAATAATTTTACGATATAATAATGAATGATTTTACTTTAATAATAATAGAACGATCCGGCTAGTAAAAACTATATGACTGCGGAGGTTAATGAATAGTAACAAAACAATATTTGTCACCAGAATTTTACATCAATTGTGTTGTTATTTCGACATTTATATCATCTTCAGTCTAGGTTTTAGCATAGTGAAATCTACTGCGTGAAAATCTACTAAGCCACATATTATTTAGTATACGAATATATTATATTAGTTTTTCACTCACTTTGCTAATACTTACTTTGGAGATACATTTCGAAACGCTTATGTTATTAATATAAATGAAAGATAAGAAGAACTTTTTATATACTACGTTTTTAAATTTTCTGTCATAAATCATAAATTTGAAACCTGTCAAAATGAAGATTGTAAATATGGGACACATGCTAAAACCAATAAAATAACTTTTTTCCGAGGTAGGCTGTGAAATAGTAACTTTACAGCCTAAAAAACAAAGCTAAAATCAATTTTTTCATTACGTGGACTTAAAAAATCTTTTCTTTACTCCTGGCAGTAAAGAAAAAAAAAAAATTACGTCCTAGGACGCAAAAAATGTTTATTGTACTATAAGAGCTTATCAAAACTTCCGTAGGAGCGCTATTTTCTTACTGAAATGGCCTTAGTACGATAGAATTCCGCTAGANACTGGAACATAAAACAAAATGAGTAGGACAATTGTATAAACTGGAACATAAAACAAAATGAGTAGGACAATTGTATAAACTGGAACATAAAACAAAATGAGTAGGACAATTGTATAAACTGGAACATAAAACAAAATGAGTAGGACAATTGTATAAACTGGAACATAAAACAAAATGAGTAGGACAATTGTATAAACTGGAACATAAAACAAAATGAGTAGGACAATTGTATAAACTGGAACATAAAACAAAATGAGTAGGACAATTGTATAAACTGGAACATAAAACAAAATGAGTAGGACAATTGTATAAACTGGAACATAAAACAAAATGAGTAGGACAATTGTATAAACTGGAACATAAAACAAAATGAGTAGGACAATTGTATAAACTGGAACATAAAACAAAATGAGTAGGACAATTGTATAAACTGGAACATAAAACAAAATGAGTAGGACAATTGTATAAACTGGAACATAAAACAAAATGAGTAGGACAATTGTATAAACTGGAACATAAAACAAAATGAGTAGGACAATTGTATAAACTGGAACATAAAACAAAATGAGTAGGACAATTGTATAAACTGGAACATAAAACAAAATGAGTAGGACAATTGTATAAACTGGAACATAAAACAAAATGAGTAGGACAATTGTATAAACTGGAACATAAAACAAAATGAGTAGGACAATTGTATAAACTGGAACATAAAACAAAATGAGTAGGACAATTGTATAAACTGGAACATAAAACAAAATGAGTAGGACAATTGTATAAACTGGAACATAAAACAAAATGAGTAGGACAATTGTATAAACTGGAACATAAAACAAAATGAGTAGGACAATTGTATAAACTGGAACATAAAACAAAATGAGTAGGACAATTGTATAAACTGGAACATAAAACAAAATGAGTAGGACAATTGTATAAACTGGAACATAAAACAAAATGAGTAGGACAATTGTATAAACTGGAACATAAAACAAAATGAGTAGGACAATTGTATAAACTGGAACATAAAACAAAATGAGTAGGACAATTGTATAAACTGGAACATAAAACAAAATGAGTAGGACAATTGTATAAACTGGAACATAAAACAAAATGAGTAGGACAATTGTATAAACTGGAACATAAAACAAAATGAGTAGGACAATTGTATAAACTGGAACATAAAACAAAATGAGTAGGACAATTGTATAAACTGGAACATAAAACAAAATGAGTAGGACAATTGTATAAACTGGAACATAAAACAAAATGAGTAGGACAATTGTATAAACTGGAACATAAAACAAAATGAGTAGGACAATTGTATAAACTGGAACATAAAACAAAATGAGTAGGACAATTGTATAAACTGGAACATAAAACAAAATGAGTAGGACAATTGTATAAACTGGAACATAAAACAAAATGAGTAGGACAATTGTATAAACTGGAACATAAAACAAAATGAGTAGGACAATTGTATAAACTGGAACATAAAACAAAATGAGTAGGACAATTGTATAAACTGGAACATAAAACAAAATGAGTAGGACAATTGTATAAACTGGAACATAAAACAAAATGAGTAGGACAATTGTATAAACTGGAACATAAAACAAAATGAGTAGGACAATTGTATAAACTGGAACATAAAACAAAATGAGTAGGACAATTGTATAAACTGGAACATAAAACAAAATGAGTAGGACAATTGTATAAACTGGAACATAAAACAAAATGAGTAGGACAATTGTATAAACTGGAACATAAAACAAAATGAGTAGGACAATTGTATAAACTGGAACATAAAACAAAATGAGTAGGACAATTGTATAAACTGGAACATAAAACAAAATGAGTAGGACAATTGTATAAACTGGAACATAAAACAAAATGAGTAGGACAATTGTATAAACTGGAACATAAAACAAAATGAGTAGGACAATTGTATAAACTGGAACATAAAACAAAATGAGTAGGACAATTGTATAAACTGGAACATAAAACAAAATGAGTAGGACAATTGTATAAACTGGAACATAAAACAAAATGAGTAGGACAATTGTATAAACTGGAACATAAATCAAAATTAAAAGACGTTTCGCTTGTACTGCTGGTAGCATCTTCAGGGGTGTGGTGCATCGTAATGTTGGCTTAAAGCAAACACAATATATACTGGTGTCCCAAAAAAGCGTAGCACGCTCTTCAGAGCAGGATTCTACTTGTGAAAATAAGGCGAAAATGATCATTTTTTTTTTTTTTTTATTTCGGCCTAGTTTAGCAGTAATCCGCCATTTTGTATTTCTTTTGAAAAAAATTATATTTCAGGATATTTTTTTGAAACTTGACAGATGTCTTACTAACCCTGATATCTAACACTTCCAAAAATATTAGTTATCAAATTTGAAAATGGCGGCCATTTAAAATTTTAAAAGTTGAATTCCATGGAAACCAGTAGGTATGAAGAAATTTTATAAGAGACAAAAGTTGTAGAACTTTTTAATGCCAATCTAACGACACCTTAATTATTGAAATCGTTTCATTAATAAAAAAAAAAAATTACGACTATTTTAATTTTTGTGGCGTATTAATTATTAGTACAATTCTTATAATTTGTTTTAAAAAAATCATCTCAACTATTTACATTCATTTTAAGTTGTATTTATTATCATCTTTAATTTTTTGGAGGCATGTTTTCTTTATTAGCACATTTAAAAGTGATGTTGAGTTACATTTTGAACATTTAAGTAGTCGTAATTTCTTTATTTATGAACCGATTTCAACAACTAAGGTATCGTTAGATTTGCATTAAAAAGTTCTAAAACTTTAGTCTGACGCAAAATTTCTTCATACCTAGTGGTTTTCATAGAATTTGACAGTTAAAATTTTAAATGGCCGTCATTTTGAAATTTGATAAATTTGAGAAACTAATATTTTTGGAAGTGTTAGATATCGATGTCAGGGTGAGTAAGACATCTGTCAAGTTTCCTAAAAATATCTTGAAATATAATTTTTTTCAAAAGAAATACAAAATGGCGGATTACGGATAACTAAGCCGAAATAAAAAAAAAAAAAATTACTGATCATTTTCGACTTATTTTCACATGTAGAATCCTGCTCTGAAGAGCGTGCTAAGCTTTTTTGGGACACCCTGTATAAATCAATCTAAACCTATTTATAGTCAAGGAGATAGCGTACAAAAAAGTCTCTGACTAACATCAAGCTAGAATATTGTATACAAGTCAATCTTTTAGCGCCTTTTAAGAATATGTGGTCGGCTAAGTTCGTCTACGGGACATAGCTTGGCAGTAGGCATTTGAAAAAAACAAACCGGCGGAGAGCGGCCATGTCCCGCCAATTATCGCGGACAGTATGATTTTCATGACCCTGAGTACAGAATTAGTTAGTAGACCAAAAATCAAGTCGATGTAATTTTCACACTTGACAGGTTAGTTATTCAAATCTTATTAAAAATCAACGTGGTCACCTGTCAAGGGACGAACTAACATCAACTTGACTTTCGGTCTACTAACTAATTCTGTACTCAGGATCATGAAAATCACATTGTCCACCATAATTAGTGATACTTGGCCGCTCTCCACCGGTTTGTGTTTTTTAAACGCCCATTGCAGTAGGGTTGGGATAAAATATCGATATTTCCGATATATCGACATTGAGTGAATGATCATAGATATCAGTCAATATATCGAAAGAAATCATCGATATTTCCGATATATCGAAAACCTTCCCGGCTACCCCAGTTTTCCCAGGAGCAAAAAAAAAAAATCCCGCCGGGGAGCTTTTTTCATGCTTTTGTGTGTTTTTTTTAGGACAGTACAAGACATAAAACAGGTCTATTCGATAATTTTTACAAATATCGATGTTGCCTATGTATCGAAAGATCAATATCGATATTTTTGGGTCCGATATATCGATATCGAAGTCCCAACCCTTATATATTGCTGGGCTATGTCCCGCAGACGAACTTAGCCGACTACATATTTTTAAAAGGAGCTAAAAGATTAACTTGTGTACAAAATTCTAGCTTGATGTTAGTCAGACACTTTTTTGCACGCTATCTCCTCGACTATAAGTAGAATTAAGTAAGTGTGAACTTACACTGGTGTAATAGTTGTAGTTGATGATGTGAGTTCTGCTTAGTTTAATCTGAAGAGGTTTATTAGTTGTTATCATCAGTATGATGATGTCCTTCCTTTGTTTAGGCTTCAGTTCTATCCAGGCACTACTGTACACTGCATCAGTTAACGCCTTACTCTACATTAGAACAGCAAAAGTATAGTTTTTACAACAATATTGTGTTTTTGATCATTTGTCTACTTTTTATGTGATGTCTAAATTATTATAAAGCCTCATTTGTTTGTTTTTAATACTGTTTTTCCAAGATTAAAGATTGTTGATTACCTTC